>JADOBO010000527.1:0-14785 GCA_016403345.1 Corylus heterophylla | reverse complement strand
TGAAAGGTGATATGGATCCATAAAGCATAGCCTTGTAGGTCCAAGCTGTAACTCTTTGATCTTTGGCGGCACAAGTAATCCACCGCGGTGCAAAGTTGATAGAATCATTCCAGAGCTCAAGATGTTATGCGGATCGTGCTGCTATTAATTCTTTGAATCGAACAAAGCGGACGATCGGTCTCATTTGTTGGAGCGGCGCAATAGTACTGGTTGGTTGCAAGCGAGTAAGCTCATAGAAGAGAGAAGAATAAGATGAAGGTTTTTGAAGCATAATGCACGTAAGTTGAGGATTTGAAGCTTCATTGGGTTGGAGAAGCAGAGAAAGTTGGTGAAATATTGGAACAAGGCAGAGCAATTAGATGCGAGAACATTATGAGAGTTCTTGTCGACTTCATCCATCTAATATCCAGCTCATTGCCAAGAGCCACTATTGAAGACCAGTATGGCATGAAACGAAATAATAGTATGGAAATCATTGGCTGAGAATTGAAAGAAGTGTTTCTATTCAATTCTAATAAGCTTTGGGGCTACATATCTTGTTAAGGTACATTTGACTCGAAGGAGGTGAGTTACAGTAGGAGACAAAATGGTGGTCGAGAGGATGCCTTTCAAAGCAATTGTCGTATCTTCGAATTTCAACTAGAGTTAGCATTTAACAAAATAAACAAAATAAGGAATTGTTGACTTTTGATTTCAATATAAATTTGGTTTGGTTTGCTTATGATCCTCATCTACTTGATGACGTGGTAGCTGCCTCTACGATAAATCATGCCTCATGCCGGTTAGAATATTTTTGATTTTATATTTTGGGAAAAATATAAAACCCCTCAAACTACCAATGCGTTTCGATTTAGCCTCGATGTTCTAAAAGTCATAAAGTAGCCCCCAAACTACCAAACTTTTGCATTTTAGCCACTCCGTTAGTCAAAACAAGTCGTTTGAATGGAAATTGCAAAGCATCGTGCGTTTCGTTACGGTAAGTTACTAGAATGCCCTTTTAAAAAAATAAAATCAATTTTAAAAGGGTTTAGGAAACGTCGTCACAGGCAGCTGTTTCTTCGTTTTCTTCTCCATGCAACCATACAAATGAAGAAGAGAGCTACTACATCTACATGGGAGAAAAATGCTACAGTGCCCGACATGGGCGACACAAAAGCAAGCTTGCTTACCCGATGATGCGAAAAATTTGTGACTCTAGAAGATCACCGGGGCGGCTCACTCACGCGACTTCCACGGATCCGGCAAAGCTCCGATGGTTTTAAGGGCTCCTCCGGCAAAGGTTAGTTCGCTGGAAAATCATTCATCCACACTAGATCGGTTCGCTCTAGAGTTTTGTTGAGTCTTGTTGTTGATATTTCTAGGACAAAGCGGTGGTTGCTGAGAGATAGAGAGCGTGGGTTGCCGTGACCCACCTGTGGTCTGCTGCCAGACCCGATCGACAGGTTGCAGACCCACGGCGGGTCTCTAGCCAAGACCCGCTTAGGTCACAGAGACCCACGACATGGGTCAAATTAGAGGAAATTTTTCTCCAATTTTCTGTTTTGGATGCGTTCTCCTTCCCCTATTCCTCCTTTCTTTCTTGTGCTCTGTTCTGGATTTGTGCCTCTGTTCTATGTTCCTCCCGTGTTTTTGGTTGGGCTTTACCACTGGTAGGAAATCTTGGGTGATGTAAGTTTCTGTGGTTTGTTGTTTTGGCTTTTTAGTTTAAGTTCGAATACTTTGAAATCCACATTCAAAAGCACGGAAATGGAAGGCATTTATAAGGAGTTAGATGAAGTCAAGCAGAGAGATGGTGAAACTAAGCAGAACTCCCAAGGTAGGAAACAATATCCGGACAACCACACAGTTGCTTGTGCACTCTTTCCTCCAACGGGAGGAGAACGACTTCTCGAGAGGGCGCGTCTTAATGGCGATCGGTGGGCCGTAGGATCACCGGGTTCAACCAAGAACACCGTGCATGCGTTCCCTTGCCAAGAACCCGCCACCTTTGCCACATCGCCATGAAATCCAAACAAGCACGAAAACACAGAGAGTGAAAACGAGCTGCTGCTGTATGTGTAGGCACTAGAGTTAAACGACGTCATCTCCTAAACCTTTTTAAAATTGATTTTATTTTTTAAAAGGGCATTCTAGTAACTTCATTTATGTAGCGCGACGTCGTTTTGCAATTTCCATCAAAGCGCGGTTTTGACTAACGGAGTGGCCAAAATGCAAAAGTTAGATGTTGCGCGAGAACAAATGAGTGACTTGTTGTGGAATTTCGCCATGTAAGAAGTTATGCGAGGTTGAGCACCCTAAGAAAGCTAAGGTTGTGGACTTATGGTGATATGGATCCACCTAAATTAAGCCGGTTAGGTCCAAGGTCAGTAACTCTGTGATGCAGGGCCGCATGTAACTCCATGCCGATTGCAGAAATGGATGGATTCATTCCAAGAGAGAAGATGTTAAATGGGTCGTTGGGTATCATTTCTTTGAATTTGAGCAAACCCAAGCGATCTGTCTCGTTTGTTGGAGCGGCGTTGGTAGGTTGGAGGCATCTTGGGGTTATAGAAAAAGAAGAATAACACCAAGGAATGTGGTGCATAGTGCAAGTAAGTTGCAGGAATGAAGCTTCATTTGAATGGAGAAGGGAAAGCGAGTATTTGTGAAATATTGTGAGAGGCGAGAGGAAGATGCACAGTATTATGTGTGCTCTTTGTAGGCGTAAGTTAGGGTGTGAACTGGGAAGTTGGTGAAGAAATTAATAATGAAATGGGAAAATAAATAAATAGCAGAGATTTTCGTGGTCATATTAACGCTAACAAGGTCTTTTGACAACAAAATCTTTGGCGGCCGAACCTTGAAAGTCTGTTCCCATCTAAGAGAAATTGACCTCCAGCCCTTTTTTTTTTTTTTTTTCAAATGCTTGTTGTTTCGGAAGAAAAAGTTCTACAAGTGATGTCTTATGCCAGAAAAAAATAATAATAATTACAAAAAAGAAAGTGATGTCTTTACAAAGAAAATTATTTATGGCACCTTTTATCGGGAACTCAAAGTATTTTGAGTTTACATGCTTCTGTCAGTACTATTAGTAAGTGCGCTCGATCGCACTAAAAGCGCGAAAATAATAAAGCTATGCAAGTGTGATCAATCGCATTAATACTGTTAATGTGATCGAGCACACTTACTAACAGTGCTCGATCACAGTTAAAGAACTCAAAATATATACTTTGAGTTCCTTATAATCTGCCCAAAGCAAGCTAACTAGGACCACGGCTAGACCCATGTCAATCCCTCTCAAGGCCTTGGAAAGTAGTGAAGGAAATTGTTGGTCAGGTTCCAGTTTTGAGTTTATCATTGCAGGGGTCACTCATGGTGTGAACTTCAAATTTTGAAGATACATGTAAAGTTATTGGATTCTTCTGTTGAAACTTGCTCTAACCACAAAATGTTTTCAATAAATTACAAATATAAAAAAGTTTGATGATGATTCTTGAAATTAGGCTGCTCAAATTTCAAGTGAGAAAAGCTGCCGGCCTACTTATTGGACTGTTGTAGCTGCATGTTGGACTTCAACGCTGTTTGTCAAGGTCATTCATAAAGATGCAATTATTATACCTTGATTGGACAATTTTTTCAAGGCTTCATAAATAAGAGATTGAAAATGCATATTCAAGAAAGCCAAAGCAAGAAAGTCGGGTTGGAATTAGGGTCTACATGCGTGTGGATAATAACAAAAACTATTATCCGCATATGTGGAATGCGGTTTTAAAGTATACAGACGTGTCTACATATAATTCATATATAATTATATGGGAAAATTTTACTTTGGCCATGACCTTTTACCCGATTTTACAAACTTTTACGAACTTTTAAATCTCTCTTTTGGATTCTGAACTTTGAATTTCTCTCAATGTGGACCCTCCGTCAGATTTTAAACATTACATGGCGTTTATACTCTAACTTTTGTATAAAATTTTAAATTCTAAAGTGTTTTTTTATTTAAAACAAAAACAAAAATTATGGATATTTTGGTCTTTTTTTGTAATTTTAACTGCTAAAATTGACGAAAAGGTCCTAATTGAGAGCAATTCAAAGTTCAGTGATCCAAAGTGAGAGATTTGAAAGTTCATGGGGGATTTGTAAAATTGGGTAGAAGTTCGGGAGAAAAAGTGAAGTTTCCTCTAATTATATTTAATAAATTTATCAAAACAAGGTCATTTTAGTGTTTAATACCAAAAATCAATATATTTTCAAAACATTATGACTTAAAAAAATTGAAACAAGCCCAAAACATGAAAGCACTAAAAAGCAGCTCAAATTATTTTCCAAATTGTTTAAAATATGCCCTAATAGAGACCCAAAGAATGTCAAAAAAGATTAAATAGTCACAAAAAGTCCATTACCTAATATATATGTGGATAACGGATAATAATCATATTTAACGATCACAATAACCGTCATGGATGCAAATATCTAAAGGGATATTCGCATTTTATGAATGTGGCTGCATATATTACAAATAATCGTATATGCATTCACATGTTAATGACGAAACTGTTAAGATGCGTGCTGCTCAAGAAAAGATTCGAATGGTATTTCGTAGGGCTAAAATAGCGGGCAGTTATTAACCGCTAACTGCCTAACCGCTTTTGAAAGTAGTTAAAAAAAAAAAAACTAATAATCGCCTAGGACAGTGCAATTAGCAATTTTAGAATTTGAAAAAACTTATAGCTCCTCACATTATTCTCATATATTTTGGTGTGTTAGAATATATATGCTTAAACATGTAGATCAAAAGTCCATTTGATTTATTCCAACAAAATACATACGAGCCAAACAGCCAAGCCAATGCCCATCAGGGGCATTACAGATGAGACTTTTCTGCAATCTGATTTCTTCACAAAGCTCAGTTTTCCTACAAAAGTATAAGTTGATTATATTTGCTATGCTGGAACATGATACAAGAAACAAAATAACTTTTGCTATGAAAACATTAGGAAAATAAACAGAATTCACTTATAAGGCTACGTGTGAATTTAAATAAAGTGGAAAACCTTTGGTGAATACTTTGATCCTAACACGTACAATCACCAGAAAGTCTACTTGTACTGGCAGGCCGTCTAAAGGTCTTTTGCTTGTGATTTGAAAGAAATATTAGGAAACTGTAAGTTTTCAAATTTAAGGCCAAAATATAATAGTACTTTTGATAGACTTTAGTCACTCTATAAATTATTGGGTATTATTTTATTTGGTTGAACTTCGAAATTAAAAATTACAGTACCTTACCTTATAACTTGGTCCTCATCCATGGCTCCCAACATGTAGAAAAGTATTTTTGATTCGATGTAGTTCCTTCGTGACATCCCCCATATTCATTCTTTCTTTGGGCGATTTTAATGAACAAGCAAGGCCAATTTGAAAAACTGAAAGTAGGCATTTTTGCACATTGAAATTCACTTGGCTTAGGCTTTCAATATGGACTCTTTCTTCTAATGCCTCAATATCATTGTGATCATTGTAGTTGTACCCAACTTCTTCTGTCGCATGATGCTAATTCATGTATTTCTCTTTTGAGAAGATTGGGGTCCACAATTTGCAAAAGCTTTTCTGGCAATGCTATATTAACAAAGTTATGAAGGTTGAAACCATCTTTGAACATTTTGTTAGTAGGTCTCTTTCCCGTAAATATCTCCAACATGAATATCCCATAGCTGTAAACATCTCCTTGTGTTGATGCCTTAGCACCCATTCCGTACTCTGCAACTCATACATTTCAAATGCACAATGTGAAAAATTAGGATTTAATATTTAAAAGCTACATTTTTTTTATTTAGTTCTAGAAAATAATGCGAAAAATAGTTTTTGTTTTACAATCAGAACTTGTGAAATTTTTGGGAAATTGGATAATAAAAGAGGCCAATATTAGGATCTGATCAAGTAATTATTGTCCTTTTTTCTTTATTTGTTGGACCAATTAAGGAATAGATAAAGGTATACCAACAAGGCATGGTTTAAAAAATAAAAAATAAAAAGAGATATGCTTGAATCTAATAAAACTCCATATTTTGCACATAAAAGTTCATGTGGCAAAATGTCACATCATCTTCTTTTGTTTTGTCTTTCTCCACTAAAAATATGATGTGGCATCTTGCCACTTGGACTTTATGAGCAAAATGTGAAGTTTTTATTAGATTCAGTATTTCTCCAAAAAAAAGCGGGAGGATCAAGGGAATACACTTTACCCTCTGAATTATCCACTCATTTGCACTTTCTTAATATTTAAAAGTGACAATTTACCCTCCCCCCTCCCAAAATATCGATATTGACATTTGACTCCAAGAAGTACACTTTACTGCAGAGTATTTTGAATTGACACTTTACCCTTGAGTTGACACTTTACCCCCAAAACTTAGTTACTTGGAGTAAAGTGTCAACTCAAACTTCAGCCAGTAAAATGTATTTCATGGAGTCAAGTGTCAATGTCGATATTTTGGGAGTAAAGTATCATTTTTAAACATTGGGGTTAAAAGTGCAAATAAGTAGATAATTCACATGGTAAAGTGCATTTTTCCAAAAAAAAAAAAAGGCATGGCTTCATGTCTGGCCACAGTAGTTGCCCCTGACCAGAACTTTTAGTGAATCACAAAACAATGAAGTAATTTTAAAAACACAAAAACAGAAAATAAAAGATAATGAATCAGCTATTTAAGAATCTGTTAAAGAACATCTATGGCATGTTTATTTGTATGTTCTTTTTTTCAGCCACTCAGGATTTCAATTTTTAGTGTATCCGGCGTATGTCCTTAAACGTTTACTATTACAATAGCTTCACCTGAAATCTTGGGATTATTGGTCTGAATTATTCTTGCTTCTTGCTGTTTGTCTCCATTTGACCAACATTAAATTTCATTGTTACTTTATTTATTTTGTTTGGTTTGATTTTTCCCTCCTTGAGCTTTAGATTCTAATATCAATGTATTCTTATTTAATGAAAAAGCAATTTTAAAAAAAAAAAAAAAAAAAAAAAAAAAAAAAAATTCTGAGCAAATATGGGAAAACAGGGAGGAAAAAGAGAAATGCAATTATTTTCTCATATTCATGAATGATTCGAGACTTGTTTAATAATAGTTGTCAAATCCTTCTATGTATGGAAGCCCTTCTCTATCAAAGCCTAAATCTCATATGTGCCCAATATTTCATGTTCTTAAGGGGTAACTCAATTGGTACAAATCACGTTTCATAAAGCGGAGTCGCTAGTTTGAATCATATCTCCCTCCTCTTGTATAGACAAGTCAAAAAATATGTGCCCAATATTCTGAGCAATATCTACAAAAGACTAGTTCTCGTATGAAAAATGCTTCAAAATAATTAAGCATGGAGAGATGAAGGAAATAAAATCGACAAGGCTAAAATGAATATGTAAAGCATAGTAGAAAGACAGTGATGAAACTTTTCAAGTTGATCAAAATCATGATGTAGAGGATATAAGATGTAATTAGTTATGTACAGGGCAAGCGTAGCCAATAGTACCCTTTATTCCAAGCGTGCTAGTTTGATTTTGAGAAACATCGTTTGTTGTTGAGAGGATACTCGTCAAACCAAAATCACTTACTTTAGCAATCATGTCATCGTCCAAGAAGAACATTGCTTGGCTTTACATCACAATGAATAATTGGTGCTTCACAGTGATCATGAAGATAATGTAGTGCAGAAGCTACATCAATCACAATATTTAGTCTTTGAAGGAGGTTCAAATGTCTTGGTCGATTTTCATTGTTGATATCTTGGTGCAACCACTTGTCTAAATTTCCATTTTCCATGAATTCATAAACTAGAGCTTTGAAATCATTGCCATTGTAGTCCATCTTTGGAGCAACAAGTTAAAATCTTAATGAGATTCCGATGTCGAATATTTCTTAACGCATTGCATTCAGCCATGAAACTGTTGGTAGCTCCTTTTTGTTGAAGGTTCAATACTTTCACAGCAACCATCATTTTTCCTTGATCAAGAATTCCTTTATATACTAAGCCAAAACTACCATATCCAATTAGATTGCTATGAGAAAATCCATCAGTCGTTTGATAAAGCTCCTTGTATGAAACATTTGAAAGTTGGTTGGTTTTTATGAGTGTAGAAGATGATTCTTTCTTTGATTTCCTCCTATAAAGAATAAGAAATGATGAAAATAGGATGAAACATAAAATCCCACTAACAACTATGGCAGTCAATTTGAATGCATGGGATTTTCCTTGCCTCATAACTTTGACATCGCATGCTTGCAATTGCAGTTCTGGGATACCTCCACAAAGATTTTTATTTCCTATCACCGATATTGCGCTTGCATTTAGGAAGACTCCATCGGTCGTTACCTCACCCACCAAATTATTAAAAGAAAGATTCAGATATAATAGAACAAAAACATTTTGTAGATCTTTAGGAATTAATCCGGACAAATTGTTTCGTGAAAGATCGCATGGTGAAGATCTTTCAAAGAAGCCGATGATGGAGGTAAGTTTCCTTCAAATGAATTACCACAAGAAGTAAAGGTTACGCAAACTCGAGCAATTTCCAATGGTTGTAGGAATCTCACCAAACAAATTGTTTTCGGAGACATCAAATTGCAAAATATTTTTCAAATTGCCTACTTCCATAGGTAGGATGCCAATTAATGAGTTTCTTGATAAGTTGAGTCCTAGAAATTGGGAAGAAAGACTCGCTTATGGGCACGGATCCACTAAGGTTATTTTGTGAAATATCTATGAACTGCAAACTTTTACAATTTTCAAAACTTGATGGGATGCTTCCTTCCAATTTATTCTTTGATAAGGAAAGTATGACCAATTGAGTAAGATTGCCTAGACAGGATGGTATGTGTCCCACAATGCTTTCCATCCAAATACAATCCTTGCTGCCTTTGAAACTTTCCAAAATAAGTGGGAATGGGTCCTGAACAAGTTTTTATGCATGCCGAGAAGACTTAAGTTGATGAGATTCTCTAATACTGCAGAATAATTCCGGATATTTGATTGCCACCGACATGTAAAACAACGAGTTGCGATCGATGATTTCCTATAGAATTAGGTAAGCGCCTCCAAAATTGTTATTAAAAAACCTAGGATTTTAAGTTTGGTGCAGTTTTTCAAAGATGTTAAGAAATCCAAGTCCTTGGCTGAATTACTTCCAAGATTATTTCCACCAACACTTAAAACATAGAGATTTAGCGAGGGTTGCCTAGGTCGGTTGGAACTTGTCTGCGAAAATTGTTTGAGTGAGATCAAGATATTCAAGCCGAGAGGCATTGGATAGTGAAACGGGATTGGACGGAAGAATTGATTAGTATTGATGGACAAATATTGGAGATTAGGAGAGTGAGGCTTATGTTGGCTGGAAGAGTGCCATTAAGTCGATTAACTCCACCGCAATAATCCTCAAAGATGATATATTGTAAAGGGAATAAGGGAACGTACCAAACAAATCATTTTCCACAACTCCCAAGAAAACTAACCTTTGCAAATGGCCTATTTCATCTGGAATATTTCCCACGAAATAATTAAGCGAAAAGTGAAGTACTTGGAGTGAAGAAACATTTCCCAGAGAAGGTGGGATGCCTCCCGTCAAATGATTTGTGTGAACAACAAGCCTCACAAGCCTCTTTAAAGAGCCGAATTCAACAGGAATATTCCCAGTAAGATTATTCCTTTTGAAGTTCAGGACTCTGAGTTGAGGACAGTTGGTGAAGTTGCTTGGAATTTTCCCCGTTAACAAGTTGCTGCTAAGATTGAGATGCTGCAGGCGGAACAAATGAGTGACTTGTTGTGGAATTTCACCGTGTAAGAAGTTGTATGAGAGGTTGAGCACCCTAAGAAAGCTGAGGTTGGCAATGTAAGGTGATATGGATCCACTTAAGGTATAGCCACGCAGGTCCAAGGTCGTAACTCTTTGATGCTTTCGACGCATGTAATTCCTGCCATTTGCAAAAGTGGATAGAATTATTCCAAGAGGTGACGATGTTAAATGGGTCATTGGTTATCATCTCCTTGAATTTCAGCAAAGCCAAACGATCTGTCTCATTGGTTGGAGTGGAAGCAGCAAAAGTGGCAGGTTGGAAGAATAGTAGGGTTATAGAAGAGAAGAATGACATCAAGGTATAAGTTATGGCTATGAAGCTTCATTGGAAATGAAGAAAAGCAAAAACAGGTGAATGAATATTGGTGTAAGGCAGAGTGAGATACAGGAAGGACTTGCATTTATGGTGTGATCGAATTTACTATAGGCAATTTTCAAGACACGATGTACGTTGAATTCTTCTTTTAAAATACGAAGGACTTGAATGTTGTTTGTCAAAGTCATCCACAAATATTGTGCGATCATGTAGGACTTGAATGCTGTTTGTCCAAGTCATCTACAAATATGCAATCATGTAGGACTTGAATGTTGTTTGTCAAAGTCATCTACAAATATTGTGCAATCATGTAGGACTTGAATGCTGTTTGTCAAAGTCATCCACAAATATTGTGCGATCATGTAGGACTTGAATGTTGTTTGTCAAAGTCATCTACAAATATTGTGCAATCATGTAGGACTTGAATGCTGTTTGTCAAAGTCATCCACAAATATGCAATCATGTAGGACTTGAATGTTGTTTGTCAAAGTCATCCACAAATTAATGTGCAATCATGTAGGACTTGAATGCTGTTTGTCAAAGTCATCCAAAGGGATGAGGCTCCCCTCCACTTGAGGGGAAAATGAGAATATCATTTTCTCTAATTTCAGCCCTTAGATGAATCTAAGGGTTCAAAATATTTCAATCTCAAAACTCAAACACAAACACAATCACACTGAATTCTATACCAAATTTAAATTAAAAAATTAATTAATTTAAAAACAAAATGAAAAAAACGAAGGGCGGTTCCTTGAGCCATCCATCTAGGGTGGCGGCGCGGCCACCCCATGGCCAAGGGGTGGCGCTTGGCCATGGGGTGATCGTGCAGCCACCCCAATAGATCTGAGGGTGGCGCGAGGCCACCCTTGGCCATGAGGTGGCGTGCAACCACCCAAACAAACGACCACCCATGGGATGGCTGCGACAGCGGCTTGAGCCACCCCATGGGGTGGTTTTTCCTCCAATTGTTTTTAAAAAAAAAATAAATAAATAAATGTTTTATTATTTATAATCAGAGTGTGTTAGGTTTGTTTTTTATTTTTGTGTTCTTAAATGTTTTAGAACCTTTAAATGTTTTGAATGGCTAAAATTTCAAAAAATGAGATTCTCCAATAACTCACAATTGGAGGATCTGATCCCATCCAAAGAGTCCTCTTGAAATCTTTTATAGCAACGCATTCTTAGTAGGACACAAGTAGGCTTTCTAGAATTACTCTATTCTATGAGTAATTCTAAATGGCTTACTTCTATCCTATTTGTGTCCTACTAAGACCTGTTTAGGATTGCGTTTGAAAAATATAGCTTTTAAGTCAAAAGAGCTTTTGGGCAAAAGCCTGTAAAGCTTTTGCCAAAAGTGTTTTTTGGCCATTTTAGGTTTTTATCCTTAAAAACGCTTTTAATTTTTTTACCAAACGGGTACCTTTTTCTTCAAACGGGCTTTTTGAATGTTAAAAACACTTTTAAGCCTTTCAAACTTAATCTCAAACAAGCCCTAAGAATGATGTGGCTATTAAAATCATACTTGAATCAAAACTCAATAATGATTAATCACAAGCTCAATAGTAATTTTAATAACCACATCTTTCTTATTAGGACACAAGTAGGCCTCCTAGAATTACTCTATTCTATAAGTAATTCTAAATGACCTACTTATGTCCTATTTGTGTCCTACTAAAAATGATGTGGTTAGTAAAATCACTCTTAAATCAAAACTCAATAATGATCAATCACAAACCCAATAGTGATTTTAATAGCCACATTATTCTTAGTATGACACAAGTAGGCCTCCTAGAATTACTTTTATTCTATTATTATTATCACATGTAATTAGGATTTGGTTAATTAATAAGAGTTATCTCATGAGAAAACTAAGGGGAGTTGACGAGTTGTTTAAGGAAAGCATGCATGTTTATCTTTATATATCACTTGTATTCTATAAATTTGTAAGCAGATCAATAAAAGATCATCAGTCATTAAATCATTAAGCAACTTTATTTTTTCAAATCAACCCATATTTATATTTTATTTATCAAATTTTCTGCTCTTTCATTACTAGGGTTTTCAAGATATATATATATATAGAAATTAGAAACGAAAGGAAGATCTCGCCTCTCGCCCAGTCATCCTCCGTTCCAACCTTCGCCAATTTAAAATTTTCAAGGCTTCCGAAAAATATAAAATTGGCAAAAAAAAAGAAATTTAGAAGACAAACCTTAGTTGGGTTTGGTATTGTATCACGTTTGACGCTAAATTCTTTCTCCCTACCGGGTCAATCATGACCAAAAGTTCAACGGCGTATGAAGTGGGTCAAATCCGCAAACTGCGCGCAATTTGGACAATAAATTTAATTGAGAATCCCAAATTTTCTTCCCCAGTTAGGATATAGGCCGAGGATGACAAAATTCAGAGAACACAAAAAAATTCACTAATAATACCTAAATTTGGATACCCTTTATCAATATATTATCCCTAAGACCACTCACAATGGCTTAGGGTCTGTTTGGGAGTGGGTTTTTAAAAAAATAATTTACGTTTTTAAACTAAATCGCAATTTTTGAGTGTTTGAGATTGCGATTTTAAAAACGTAAATTTTAAAATCGTGAAAAAATTCGCGATTTCTATAAGCTAACTAAGGGTGCTTATTTTAAAAAGTACGAATTTAAACCAAAATCACGATTTTGCTTAAAACAATATTTACTTATTTGGCTATGAAACCACAATTATATGCTAATGTTATCCAAACACTCAATTGATAAAAATAATTCTTAACATGTTTTATCAAACGTCTATGCGATTTTAAAATGTAGCGATTTAAAAGCGCATAATTTTTAAAATGCAATTTTAAAAATCGATTTACTAATTCGCACTCTCAAATGGGCACTTAGTCATTTGTTATAAGCAAAAACATTAAAATACCCTCTACAATGGATTATGCATCTCAAATGCAAAATACTTTTCTTTTCTTTTGCATTTCTAAACAATTAACGTCTCACTGTTCACACATCCATCTCATTATATACTATTTCTCTATTCACATCTCTCTTTTCTCAAAATTTTCTTTACATTTCTCTTTTCCCAAAATTTTCTCATACTATTTCTCGCTTCTACATCTCTTCTTTTTTTTTCAAAATTTGAAAAATATCATCTTTAGAAAAATACAATCCTTATAAAAAAATTAAAATGATATAGATAAAAAAAAAAATAGATAATCGGATGTATGATGTCTTTTAAAACTTATTAGCTAAACTAGATAAAGTGGTTTTTGATTAGCTATTTTGCATAACCGAACATCCATTGAGGTTTGGAGATTTGCTTCAACGACGTTGTGTGTTGGCGTCGATTTCGTTTTCTCGACTTGTCACGTTCGGAGAGAGAGACAGTCAGATTTTTCCATTCGGAGAGAGAGAGAGAGTTCGATAGAAACGGTGGTGGGGCCACTTTAATTTTGATTTTTTAAAAAAAAAAATTAAATTCCACCTAGAACTAGGAGAATACTAAGAGAACACTAGAAGTGCACTTAACATTTTTCTTGCATAAAAATATACATAAACCAATGTAAATGCTCTAACAGCTTCTTTTTTTATTTATATATTTGGCAGTAAATAGGCTTTCTTTCGCCTTTGAAAGCTCAAGGATCACCACCGGACCACACATGGTCTAATTATGATATATATATATATATATATATATATATATATATATATATATTAATATGAGGTTATTCGAATCAAATCAGGACGTTTGTTGATGTAATTCAATGTTAGAATTAAATATATTCTGGTCTCTACAATATAGTATAAAGTTCAGTTCAGTACCTAAATTTTAAAACGTTTCGAATTCATCCTTGAAATTCTTAGTTATAAGTAATATCGTCAGACCGTTCAAAGTAATTATCTGATGCTTTAGAAACTAAAAATATTGGTCAGCAAAGAACTAAAATGTGATAAGAATACCATGAAGAGTAATAATTAAGGACAATATTAATAGTGAGAACAAATACGAGGAAGGCTCTTAATTGGTGCGCCTTAAGTTTCTTTGGTTACTGAAATGGAGCATTGTGAATCAAGGAACATTTTTAAGGGTTAACTTGAACATGTTGTATATATATATTTGCACGCATGCTGCTCCAGAAAAGATCTGAATGATATTTCGTTTCAGGAAGTGGAAGTCCTTTGAGGTTGCACAAAGAAAGAATAAGAAGAATTGGGCTTAGAAAATAATACCTCCTGACATTATTCTCATATATTTTGGTGCATTACCATATGCTTAAATACAAATGTTTGTAAGAAAATATATAGTCTTAAACATGTAGCTCATCAAACGTTGGTTTGATTTATTGCAACAAAATACATACTCGCACAAATAGCCAAGCCAATGCTCAATGGGGTCATTACAAAGGAGACTTTTCTGCAATCTGATCATTTCTTCACAAAGCTCCATTTTCCTACAAAAGTAGAAGTTGAGTATATTTATCATGTTGAAAAATTTAGAAAATTCTATGATACAAGAAACAAAACAAATTTTACTCTAAAAGCGTTAGGGAAAAAAAAATTGAGTTCACTTATAAGGTTAGCTGTGGACTTAAATAAGGTGGAAATCCTTAGGTAAATGTTCGAAAAGTGCTGGCAGGTCATCTACCT
>JADOBO010000526.1:0-15203 GCA_016403345.1 Corylus heterophylla | reverse complement strand
AGATTCAGGCGATTGCAGATGATATAACTAGTAAATACGTTCCTCCGCATGTCAATATTTTTATTGTTTAGGCGGAATTACGCTTACTTGTTTTTAGTACAAGTAGCTACGGATTTGCTATGACTTTTTACTATCGCCCGACCGTTACTGAGGCTTTTGCTTCTGTTCAATATATAATGACAGAAGCGAACTTTGGTTGGTTAATCCGATCAGTTCATCGATGGTCGGCAAGTATGATGGTCCTAATGATGATCTTGCACGTATTTCGCGTGTATCTCACCGGCGGTTTTAAAAAACCTCGTGAATTGACTTGGGTTACAGTGTGGTTCTGGCTGTATTGACCGCATCTTTGGTGTGACTGGTTATTCCTTGCCTCGGGATCAAATTGGTTATTGGGCAGTAAAATTGTAACGGGCGTACCGGAAGCTATTCCTGTAATAGGATCGCCTTGGTAGAGTTATTACGCGGAAGTGCTAGTGTAGGACAATCCACTCTGACTCGTTTTTATAGTTTACACACTTTTGTATTACCTCTGCTTACTGCCGTATTTATGTTAATGCACTTCCCAATGATACGTAAACAAGGCATTTCTGGTCCTTTATAGAGAATAAAGAAGATAATATAGATCATAGATATTTGTAATCAGTCATTTATCACTTCACTCAGGGTAGGAACAATAGGATTTCATTGCTATAAATATGGATTATTGAAAGAATAAAACATGTATTTGGATATTTCCCTTCAACCCCACAAAATTGTATTATTTATTTGACATTAATGGTTGAAGTGAATTCTCCGAAGAGAAAATGGATTATGGGAGTGTGTGATTTGAACTATTGATTAGTCCGTGCAGATATATTTCTTATCTGCCACATTTGTTTGAATTCACAACTAAATAAATGTGTCTTTGTTCCAACCACCGCGTAAGCCCCATACAGAGGATAGGCTGGTTCACTTGAAGAGAATCTTTTCTATGATCATACTTGATCATGTTGTAGTGAACAGGCTCCGTAAGATCCAGTAGAATAAGTGATGTGGTATAATACAGATTCTGTTTTATCTATTTCACTTACTTAATAGTATGAAAATGCATTCATTTCTTTTGCATTGACTCGATTTATGATATATGTACTATCGGAGTGAAACAAGGATCTAAAGAAGAACAGAGGCTAGACTCTATTAGTAACAAGTAAATTTCTTGTATGTAAAAGTCTCGATATTTTTTATTTTGGGAATAAAATAAAATCGCAAGGTCTGAGACGACCCAGAAAGCACTTGATCATGGTCAACTTTGTGTTTACTTGGGTATGGAGCATTTACCTGTAAGAACTGGAATTACTTGCATTCGTTTGACTTGTGCTCGAGCCGGATGATGAAAATTATCATGTCCGGTTCCCCGGGGATGGATCCATAAAAATTCACCTATCCCAATAACAAAAACCTGACTTGAATGATCCTGTATTAAGAGCTAAATTGGCTAAAGTGGTATGGTCATATTATTATGGAGAACCCGCATGGCCCAACGATCTTTATATATTTTTCCAGTAGTAATTTAGGCACTATTGCATGTAACGTAGGCTTAGTGGTTCTAGAACCATCAATGATTGGTGAACCTGCAGATCCATTTGCAACTCCTTTGAAAATATTGGCCTGGAATGGTATTTTCTTTCCTCGTATTTCAAATACTTCGTACAGTGCCCAACAAGTTATTGGGTGTTCTTTAATGGTTTCAGTACCATGGGATTATTAACTGTACCTTTTTGAGAATGTTAATAAATTCCAAAATCCATTTCGTCGTCCAGTAGCGACAACTGTCTTTTTGATTGGCACCGGCAGCAGCCCTTGGTTGGGCATTGGAGCAACATTACCTATTGATAAATCCTAACTTTAGGTCTTTTTTAAATGGATTCAATTGTGAAATAATTATGAAATAAAATATCACGACATACGTATCTAGGAATAGTCGCTTCAAAGTGAATTCTCCTCTAGATACATCTATTCAATTTCATTTTGGATTTATTCTGAGTATATGGATTGTTCTAAAGATTCAAAACTCATTGGATTTCAAATTTATACCAAATGATTTTTCATTTCTAGAATGTCCAATATATGTTTTATGTCTTCTATGCGAAAATGTTTCATTTTCATAAAGTCGTCTTGATTCTTTATTTAAAAGGTCCAATAGGGTATGTATATTGGACCTTTGAGGCAATTATAAATCTTAGGAGGCAATTCTGATTGGTCTATAAAAATAGATTTCAATGCTATTTCTTTTTGATTTTTCTTTAGTTTAGCCAATCTATCATGAAAAGTAAAAGGGGTAAAGGAACTTTTGTGTTGATTGTTTTCTAAATGTAATTTATCTTCTTCCGCATGCAAAAAGGAATAAATAACTCAATCAAATTCCGTGAGGCTTCATGAAGTGCTTCTTTAGAGTTAAACTTCCATTTGTCCATATTTCTGAGAAAAAGTATCTTCTTGTTTTTCATTCCTATTTACATAAGAATGAATACTATGGTTTTGTATTTCGAACAGGCATGAATACAGGGTCTATAGGATAACCTCCGTCTTGAGAGTTATTTGGTGTTTTTATACGATATCCGCGATTCCTCCTCGATTTGTAATTCAATATACAAATTAATTGGTTCTAAGTTAGTTTAGCTTATGTGCTGTGTATTATCAACAATTTCACAGAAGGTGGTAAGAGATGATGTCTTGAGCAGTTACAGATCGGGGACCTTGACACAAATAGACGCGCCACGAATTCCATACAGATTATTTCAATACAATTTCTTTCAAATTCATTAAAATTTCATGTACTCGATTCTTGAATACCTACTATGATAGAATATTCATGTGGTATTTTCTCAGATTTTGCGCGTGTGATACATGTTCCTTCTATTTCTCCAAGCAAAGCTCTTCCGCATTGCAATGCCTCTATTGTATCGGCTTGACTCTTTCAGAAGTGGAGAGATAGAATAAAGCGTCCATAATATAGACGCTACTATCTGCTCTTGATTCAATACACTTCCATTGTAGTGTCCGGAGTCGATACTATTATTTTCTCTCGAACCATAGTAATATTTTTATTTGATCAAACCATTAAATTATTTATTTTATTTCTCTGGAAATGTTTTGTTTATTTTACACACGCCTTTTTTTAGGGGCCTACACCCATTATGTGGCATAGGGTTACATCCTGTATGAAACTTAATATTATACCACTTCTAATGAATCGCTCCTTAATGCCGCATCTCTTCCGAGACCGGGGCCTTATCGCGACTTCTGCTCGTTGCATACCTTGATCCACTACTGTCCGAATAGCATTTCCTGCTGCAGTTTGCGAGAACGGTGTCCTCTCTCCTTGTACCCTTTGAATCCACAAGTACCAGCAGAGGACCAAGAAATTACCCGACCCCGTACATCTGTAACAGTCACAATGGTATTGTTGAAACTTGCTTGAACATGAATAACTCCTTTGGTATTCTACGCGCACTCTTACGTAAACCAATACGCCTATTCCTACGTGAACCACCTGGTACAGGTTTACATATTTTATCATCTCATAAATATAAGTCAGAGATATATGGATATATCCATTTCATGTCAAAACAGATCCTTTCTTCTTTTTTTGTATATCTGTACCTTTTGTATACCCAGTACCTTAGAGAGTCTCTTTTATTTTAGAAAGATTATCCCTGTCTTTGTTTATGTCTCGGGTTGGAACAAATTACTATAATTCGTCCCTGTCTACGGATCAGACGACATTTTTCACAAATTTTACGAACAGAGGCCCTTATTTTCATATTTGTCATTCCTTAACTTAATTTTGAATTTATTTATTGGAAGAAAATAAGTTTCTTGAAATTTTTAATTTTCGAATTGTATCCTTCGAAAGAAATATTGAAGTTGAAAAAATCAACTAATCGTTTGAATCCTTGTTTCAGAGTCTATAAATTATATGCCCTTTGGTTGAATCATAACGACTTATTAAAATTTTTACTCTATCTTCCAGTAGTATACGTATAAAATTACGCCGAATCCTTCCTGAACCATAACCTAGAATCCGATCTTCATTATCTAACTGAATCTTAAATATACCATTCGGAAGTGATTCAGTAATTAAACTTCCATGAATCCATTTTTATTCTTTTATTCCAGGTAAAACCTCTTTGAAGTATTAACTAATGTAGGAGTAGAGTGAGATTAGAAACCTGCTCTTATCTTTTTTTTCACAAATAAATAGTAAAGTTCCATATCTAAGTTGGATATAAGAAAGCTACCATATAACACAAGATTTCTCCGCCAATTCTTTCTAGTCGGGCCTCTGGTCCGTTATTATACCCTGAGAAGTAGAAAGAATTACAATCCCCATCCCGCCTAAAATTTAGGAATTCGTTGATAGTTCGAATAGATTCGTAGACCGGGTCGACTGATCCGTTTTAAATTTAAAACAGTTTTATAGGCCCTTTCCTATTCCTTCTATGTCGTAGGTTAAAACCAACAAATATTTGTTTTCTTGATGTCTCTCACGTTTTCAACAAAACCTTTCTTAACAGTATTTTAACAAGGTTTTCGGTGATGTTAGTAGATGGTATTCGAACTGTTCCTTCTATTCATGTCAGCATTGTGTATAGAAGTTATTATATCAGCAATAGTGTCTTTACCCATGATAAACTAAAATTATTGTTGCCCTGAATTTTGATATAATCAACATGCTTTTTTCTTTATATATATATTTTTATGAATTGTTAAAGATATATGCGTGAGACAAATCTACTGATTAATTTTATCTATTTTATTCAAATGTTATAACTATATTATAGTCTCGTCTTTATTATACTTATAGTACTTCAAGCGCTAATGAAACTATTTTAGTGAAATTTAACTGTCTCAATTCCTGCAAGATCGCACCAAAAATTCTAGTTCCTTTGGATTTCCTCTTGATCAATAACAACCGCAGCATTGTCATCATATCGTAGTATCATACCGTTGTCACGTTTGAGTTCTTTACAAGTACGTACAATTACAGCTCTGATCACTTCAGATTTTTCTAAAGGTGTATTTGGTATTGCTTCCTGATTACAGCAACAATAACGTCACCAATATGAGCATATCGTCGATTACTAGCTCCTATAATTCGAATACACATCACCCGGGCCCCGCTGTTATCCGCTACATTTAAATGGGTTTGAGGTTGAATCATATCATTTTTTTAATTTGCTCTTTGATGCAAAGGGCGAAGTAAAAAAAGAAATATTGTTTGTCCAAAATAAATAAAAAAAGAAATCTACAATTGTTTTTTTATTCCAAAGACCTCTTTCCTTTGGTTTTATTCTATCCTGAAATAATGAATTGAGTTCGTATAGGCATTTTGGATGCTGCTATTGAAATAGCCTTCTGGCTATATTTTCTGCTACTCCGCCCATTTCATAAAGTATTCTACCCGGTTTAACGATAGCCACCCAATATTCGGGAGATCCTTTCCTGAACCCATACGTGTTTCGCGGGTCTTACTGTAACTGGTTTGTCTGGAAATATACGCCCATATTTTTCCACCTCGGCGCACATTTCGTGTCATTGCTCGCCGCCCTGCTTCTATTTGTTTAGATGTGATCCACGCGGGTTCATGCCTGAAGAGCATATCTACTGAAGCAAATACAATTACCTCTATAAGATATTCTTTCATTCTTCCTCTATGTTGTTTACGGAATCTGGTTCTTGGGGTTATAGTTGATGGTTGTTTATCAATTCATTCCATCTCTACTACAGAACCGGACATGAGAGTTTCTTCTCATCCAGCTCCTCACGAATGAAACAATTATAAAATAATATACATGTATTTAATGAATAATATACTGAATCGTGGATTCATTGAGATTTTATCTAATCTATTATAAATTTGTATATCTTGTTTTGATAGTTTATATAATTAATTAAACTTAAATATATATTCTATTTTTCTATTTATAGTTATAGATAATTATTTTATAGATTATTTAGAGATAATGTTATAGATAATATAATGTCATTTTGTTATAACGAATCTTTATTTTATTTTGTCTTTTTTATTATCATATCGGATTGACTGAAATTTATAAATCTAATAAAATAAAAACTCGCGGGCGAATGTTTACTCTTTCAATATCTATTTCAGTTGTAGGGCTATCCCATGACATGACCTTTCAGAATAAAAGTGGATTGGTCCTGGTTTGTTCCACATCCTACCCAGTGAATCATTAGGATTCGTTTTCACAGAATCTTATGCATCCACAGGTTTCGTCGTTCCCATCGCTTCTCAATTAATGGTTAGGCCTGAATTCTACAATGGAGCTCCTAATGAAAATGAAATATGTTCTTGAGTCAATTTTCTCAGTCTTTATTGACTCGGGGCTCTTGATTTTTTTGTTCTATGAACAAACTCATCTAATTATAGATCAATCAAATTAGTATTGATGCTTTATTACACTATCCTTTATAAGATCACTCATAGACCTTACATATTGGAATCATATAGCATTGATATTCTTTTTCTTCTCTCACCCTTCCATTTATCCGCATTTTTATTGTTATTGCTTCACAACTTATAATCAAATTTGTTTTTCTTTTTTTATTATGCAAAAACTTCCGTTGCTACAATGATATAACCAATATATCATATCGTGACCGGTTCTTTCTATCTAGATAATAAGCGATGAGTTGGTTATTAGTTCTATAGTTATTAGTTCATACTATGTATGGGCCGGTCCGTGTTTTTGAACCCTAACCCTAAAAAAACCAACGAGTCACACACTAAGCATAGCAATTATCTCAATATCAAAAAATTAATTGAATTTTTATTCAACCTTATAGAATTGCCCATTTTTGTTTTTATTTAACATAAAAAGAATGAAAGAGTTTGTCATTTTTTTCTTTTTTTTGTATTGCCGATAGAACGTAAAGACAAGTCAAATAAAGGTTTATTCTTCCTCGTCTACAAATATCCAAATTTTGATGCCTATAATACTATAGATAGTTCCAACTGTATAGGAACAATAATCAATTTTAGCTCGAATGGTTTGTAGAGGAACCCTACCTCTCTGATCCATTCGACACGCGCAATTTCTTTTCCGTCGATACGCCCTGCAATTTTGTACTTGAATTCTCTTTGTACCTGCCTGTTCAGTTAATTCAATAGCCTTTTTCATTGCTTTCGAAATGAAACTCTATCTTTAATTGTCCGGCTAAATTCTGCGAGAATATTAGGTGTCCATAAGGGTTTGTAATTCTTGTAACAGCAATGTTGAGTTTTCGGTTTACACAATTAAGTTCTTTTGTACATCCATCTGTAATTCTTCAATTCTGAGCCGACTCTTCTCTATTAGTAATTTTGAAATCCCATATAGATTATGACCTGAATCAGATCGATTCTTTTGAATCTCTATACATGCAATTCCTCAATACCAGAGGATATTCTAATATTTTTGTACATAATTCTAATATAATCTCGTATTTTTGATCTTCTTGTAAACTCGAATAATCTGTGGTTAGCAAACCAAAGAGAATGATGACCTGGGGTTGCACTAAGTCTGAAACCAAGTGGATTTATTTTTTGTCCCATAATCCCCCGATACTATATACATCATGACACGTCATATCTGTGTACTTATTTTTATTTATCCATCCAGGGTTTTTAAGCATAATATGGTGTATTCGGATCTTTTATAATATTGTTCGTTTTACAGATACATCTTTTAATACAATAGTTATATGACAAGGGGGTCTTTTTATCGGATAAATGGATAAATACGTCCTCGAGTTCGAGGCTTCACTTTTTTAACAGTAGAAATTCTGCTGACTTCCACTTTACTAATGATTAAACTTGCTTCGTTTAAACCTATATTGTGAATAGCATTTGCTGCTGCAGAATAAACTAATTTGAAAAAGGGATAATATGCTCGATACAAACATAAGTTCTAGTACCATAAGTGTTTCTTCGTAGGAACGTCCACGAATCTGATCAATTACTCTTCGCGTTTTGTTAGTGGTGATATACGTATATGTTTACCTTAAAGTGCACATACTTCTGTATATGGATTCTCTCTTTCTTTTCTTTTATCATAAAAGTCACCTCTTACTAATGAACGATAAGCATCTATATTTACGTTATTTTTCATTTTTTATTTTTAACGACGAGATCTATTATCATTTTCGCGTGTCCTCGGAAATTTAGATAGGTATGAATTCTCCCAATTTATGGCCCACCATACGATCTGTTATATAAATAGGCAAACGTTCCCTTTCCATTATGTATAGCAATAGTATGGCCAATCATTATGCGGTATAATGGTAGACGCTCAGAATTGCATTATTATTTCTTTTTCCGCTTTTGTGTTAAGTTTATTTATTTTTCTTAATAAATGATTCGCTGCAAAAGGATTTTTTTAATGAGCGTGTCACAAAGCATCATTTTATTTTTTTCTTTTTGTAAAGACGAAGAAACAAATTTCGATTTTCTATCCTATTTACTACGGCGACGAAGAATCAAAATTATCACTATATTTATTCCTTTTTCTACTTCTCCTTCCAAGTGCAGTGATAACCTCAAGGGTTGTGGGTTTTTCTACTAATTAGGGCTCCTCTCTCACCAATTTCATGGGGATGGTCTAGGGTGGTTCATAACTACCTCTCACTACAGGACGCTTACCTCAGCCAACACTTAGATCCGGCTCTCACTCAAACTCTTTCTGGTTCACCCCAACATTCCCACTTGTCTGACTGTTGCTGAGCAGTTTTGGATATCAAACGGACCTCCCCAGAAGGTACTTTAATGTGCCGATTTCCTCTTTGTAATCAGTTTCACACAGCACCTGTTGCTCTAGCTAATTGTCCACCCTTTCCAAGTGTGATTTCTATGTTATGTATGTACAATGCCTAAGGGCACATCGGTTGAAGTAGATTCTTCTTTTGATCAATCAAAACCTCTTCCCCAACTCATGTACAAGCTTTTTTCCAAAGCATACGGCTTTCTTGATGTAGGGATGATGATATCTATACAGATGGATCTTATATATATCGTATAATCTTATATATATATATCGTATAATGAAGTACCACATGAGTGATATATAGGAATCCAAATCTGCCGAATCAGTAATGTTATGATCTTCTACATCCTAGGTCTTCCTGTTCCTTCATATCTGGCTTATGTTCTTCATGTAGCATTCAGACTGAATGACTCTCATGAAATTACGTCGATATTTCCACATATTACGGGGTAACGTAGGAGACATCTCTATTTTTCTGGGGAATCCTTAGAATTACCACCTCTTAGCTTTCAATTTGCCTCTGACCATCAAATGAAATGTGAATAACCCGTCCTCTCCTTGAAACAAGGGGCGCTTCTTGGTTTTGTTTGGTGCTTGAAACAATTTTGTCTTCTCCATATTACTATATCTCTCTAGAGTCAATAATTTTATATGAGAATCTACTGAACTCAATCACTTGCTGCCGTTTCTCTTCAGTTTTCTGTTGAGGTTCTATCCTGTAGAGGTACTCAAATTGGATCAGTGATCGATTTCTAGGTTTCGTTTTAAACCCAATTGGTTACTTCCAATTACGTAAATCAACAGTTCAAACCGCACTCAAAGGTAGGGCATTTGTATTTTTATAGGAACTCTGTACCAGAAACAATTGTATTTCTCCAATTATAGCCCTCTGGGATGTAAATATATCTTTTCTCACCATCCCCATAGTGTATGAGACAAATGTATGCATTTCTGGATTAGGGTCGTATTCTATGGTTACGATTCTACCATATATGCCTTTTTCATTCCGTCGAAAATCGATTTCATGGGGTATAGACGTTTATGACTCTCCCTCTCTATGTCCCAGTGGCAATGATTCTCTCTAATTATGACCTTTACTACAATGATGCTGTCCATAGATCAAATTATTTCTTGGATTGTATTTCACTTGACTGTTCATTATTCCATGCGTGTGCTCGAGGTAGGAAGTTTTGTATAAATGTATCACCATGCTATTAAGTATTTTGATTTAAGTTCTTTTTATATTATAATAGTGGAATAGAATAACGTTGAAGCGTAATGATCATACGTCTGTAATGCATTGTATGTCCCATAATAGGTCCATTCTTCTACCTTCTTCCCGGGAGTCGATGATCATTCATAGCCTATTACTTTGACACCAAAGAAGAGTTCGACCCAATGCTTTATTTCTGTCCTAGTTGATCCTGATTCGACATTAGAAGTATATTGATTTTTAACCAATAACCGAATACTTTTGTCTGTCAATACTATATATTTGATTCCATTCATAAATCTATTTTCTTCCTATGAGTTTTAGTCTCAATAAGAATGCTAGTTCTTACTGTTCATATGTTATGATATGAATATACCACACTAATTCGTTATGTATGGATGATGAGATTCCATTGATACAGAGCCAATTCCAATAGACTTATTGAGGGTCCCATTGGTGCATCCAGTAGAATTGAACCACGAATTCGCCATTATGAGTTGGGCGCTTTAACCATTCAGCCATGGATGCTTAGCGGGGATCCGTACATGGTGAATAACCAAATTCCAATTGAAATGAAATCTTTAGGATAAATCAATGCAATTTAGAGGACTCAATGAAAGGACATCAATTCAAACTGGATTTTCGAATTTAGAGAGATATTGAGAGAGATCAAGAATTCTCACTATTTAGATTCATGGACCCAATTCAATTCAGTGGATCTTTCATCACATTTTTTCCATCAAGAACGTTTTCAAAACTCTGGACTCTGAATTTGAGTATCTTACTTTCACGCAATTCACAGGGTTCAACAAGCAATCGATATTTCACGATCAATGTAGTACTATTTGTAGTAGCGGTCCTTATATATCGTATTAACAATCGAAAGATGGTCGAAAGAAAAATCTCTATTTGACAGGACTTCTTCCTATACCTATGAATTTCATTGACCTAGAATGATACATTGAAGAATCTTTGGCTCTTCCAATATCAATAGGTTGATTGTTTCGCTCCTGTATCTTAAAAGGAAAAAGATCTCTGAGAGCCGTTTCGATCCGAAAGAGAGTACTTGGCTCTCCCATAACTAAAAAGTGTATCATGCCTGAATCTAACTGGGGTTCGCGGTGGTGGAGGAACTGGATCGGAAAAAAGAGGGATTCTAGCTGTAAGATATCTAATGAAACCGTCGCTGGAATTGAGATCTCATTCAAAGAGAAAGATATCAAATATCTGGAGTTTCTTTTGTATATTATATTGATGATCCGATCCGCAGGACCATGATTGGGAATTGTTTGATCGTCTTTCTCGAGGAAGAGGCGAAACATAATCAACTTGAATTCGGGACAGCTATTCGAAATCTTAGTGAAAGACTGGATTTGTTATCTCATGTTTGCTTTTCGTGAAAAAATACCAATTGAAGTAGCTGGGTCAACTATTCAATCAAATGATATTGAGCATGTTTCCATCTCTCTCGAGAAACAAGTGGGCTATTTCTTTGCAATTGTGCTCATTTCATATGTGCAATTCCGCCAAGATCTCTTCTTTAGTTGGGGAAGAATCCGCACGAATCGGATTTTTGAGGAACATATCGAGAGAGAATTGATTTGTTAGACAATGTGTGGTTGGTAAACAAGGATCGGTTTTTAACAAGGTACGGAATGTATCGTCAAATATTCAATATGATTCCACAAGATCTAGTTTCGTTCAAGTAACGGATTCTAGCCATTGAAAGGATCTTCTGATCAATCCAGAGATCATTTCGATTCCATTAGTAATGAGGATTCGGAATATCACACATTGATCAATCAACGAGAGATTCAACAACTAAAAGAAAGATCGATTCTTTGGGATCCTTCCTTTCTTCAAACGGAACGAACAGAGATAGAATCAGACCGATTCCCTAAATGCCTTTCTGGATATTCCTCAATGTCCTGGCTATTTACGGAACGTGAGAAGCAGATGAATAATCATCGCTTCCGGAAGAAATCGAAGAATTTCTGGAATCCTACAAGATCCATTCGTTCTTTTCTCTGACAGATGGTCAGAACTTCATCTGTTCGAATCCTACTGAGAGGTCCACTAGAGATCAGAAATTGTTGAAGAAAGAACAAGATGTTTCTTTTGTTCCTTCCAGGCGATCGGAAAATAAAGAAATAGTTAATATATTCAAGATAATTACTTATTTACAAAATACCGTCTCAATTCATCCTATTTCATCAGATCCACGATGTGATATGGTTCCGAAGGATGAACTGATATGGACAGTTCCAATAAGATTTCATTCTTGAACAAAAATCCATTTTTTGATTTATTTCATCTATTTCGTGACCGAACAGGGGATACACGTTACACCACGATTTTGAATCAGAGAGAGATTTCAAGAAATGGCGGATAGATTCACTTATCAATAACTGAGCGGATCTGGCGTATCATAAGGATTTACCTTTTCTATTGATTCCTGCAGATTGATCAAAACAATTCTTGAATGAGGTATTCAACTCCAGGGATGAATCGAAAAGAAAGATTTATTGGTTCTACTTATTTTTTATGAAGAGAATGAACTTTATCGAAGGATCAGAAAAAATGGGTCCGGACCTCCTGCGGGAATGATTTGGAAGATCCAAAACCCAAAATAGTGGTATTTGCATAGCAACAACATAATGGAGGCAGTCAATCAATATAGATTGATCCGAAATCTGATTCAAATCCAATATAACACCTGTGGGTACATAATAAATGTATTGAATCGATTCTTTTAATGAATAGATCCGATCGCAACTTCGAATATGGAATGCAAAGGATCAAATAGGAAATGATACTGAATCATAGAACTATAATGAAATATACGATCAACCAACATTTATCAAATTTGAAAAAGAGCCAGAAGAAATGGTTCGATCCTCGTATTTTTATTTTCGAACTGAGAGATCTATGAATCGATCCTAATGCATATAGATACAAATGGTCCAATGGGAGCAAGAATTTCCAGGAACATTTGGAACATTTCATTTCTGAACAGAAGAGCCGTTTTTATTTTCAAGTAGTGTTCGATCGATTACGTATTAATCAATATTCGATTGATTGGTCTGAGGTTATCGACAAAAAAGATTTGTCTAAGTCACTTCCTTTCTTTTTGTCCAAGTTACTTTTTTGTCCAAGTTTTCTTCTTTGTCTAACTCACTTCCTTTTCTTTGTGAGTTTGGGAATATCCCCATTCATAGGTCCGAGATCCACATCTATGAATTGAAAGGTCCGAATGATCAACTCTGCAATCAGTTGTTAGAATCAATAGGTCTTCAAATCGTTCATTTGAAAAATTGAAACCCTTCTTATTGGATGATCATGATACTTCCCAGAAATCGAAATTTTGATCAATGGAGGAACAATATCACCATTTTTGTTCAATAAGATACCAAAGTGGTGGATGATTGACTCATTCCATACTAGAAATAATCGCAAGAAATCTTTTGATAACACGTATTCCTATTTCTCAATGATATCCCACGATCAAGACAATTGGCTGAATCCCGCGAAACCATTTCATAGAAGTTCATTGATATCTTTTTATAAAGCAAATCGACTTCGATTCTTGAATAATCCACATCACTTCTGCTTCGATTGTAACAAAGATTCCTTTTATGTGAAAAGGCCCGTGTCAATAATTATGATTTTACGTATGGACAATTCCTCAATATCTTGTTCATTCGCAACAAAATATTTTCTTTGTGGGCGGTAAAAAACATGCTTTTTGGAGAGAGATACTATTTCACCAATCGAGTCACAGGTCTCTAACATATTCATACCTAACGATTTTCCACAAAGTGGTGACGAAAGGTATAACTTGTACAAATCTTTCCATTTTCCAATCTGATCCGATCCATTCGTTCGTAGAGCTATTTACTCGATCGCAGACATTTTTGGAACACCTCTAACAGAGGGACAAATAGTAAATTTTGAAAGAACTTATTGTAAACCCTTTCAGATATGAATCTATCTGATTCAGAGGGAAGAACTTGCAGCAGTATCTCAATTTCAATTCAAACATGGGTTTGATTCACACTCCATGTTCTGAGAAATATTTACCATCCGAAAAGAGGAAAAACGGAGTCTTTGTCTAAAGAAATGCCTTGAGAAAGGGCAGATGTATAGAACCTTTCAACGAGATAGTGCTTTTTCAACTCTCTCAAAATGGAATCTATTCCAAACATATATGCCATGGTTCCTTATTCTGACAGGGTACAAATATCTAAATTTGATATTTTTAGATACTTTTTCAGACCTATTGCCGATACTAAGTAGCAGCCAAAAATTTGTATCCATTTTTCATGATATTATGCATGGATCAGATATATCATGGCGAATTCTTCAGAAAAAATTGTGGAAGACACAATGGAATCTGATAAGTGAGATTTCGAGTAAGTGTTTACATAATCTTCTTCTGTCCGAAGAAATGATTCATCGAAATAATGAGTCACCATTGATATCGACACATCTGAGATCGCCAAATGTTCGGGAGTTCCTCTATTCAATCCTTTTCCTTCTTCTTGTTGCTGGATATCTCTTCGTACACATCTTCTCTTTGTTTCTCGAGCCTATAGTGAGTTACAGACAGAGTTCGAAAAGGTCAAATCTTTGATGATTCCATCATACATGATTGAGTTATGAAAACTTCTGGATAGGTATCCTACATCTGAACTGAATTTTTATGGTTAAAGAATCTCTTTCTAGTTGCTCTGGAACAATTAGAGATTCTATAGAAGAAATAGGGTTATGCTTCTGGCGGCAACATGCTATGGGTGGTGGTCCGCTTATGGTCAAATCAATACGTTCTAAGAAGAAATATTTGAATATCAATCTCATCGATCTCATAAGTATCATACCAAATCCCATCAATCCAATCGCTTTTTCGAGAAATACGAGACATCTAAGTCATACAAGTAAAGAGATCTATTCATTGATAAGAAAAGAAAAACGTGAACGGTGATTGGATTGATGATAAAATAGAATCCTGGGTCTCGAACAGTGATTCGATTGATGATAAAGAAAGAGAATTCTTGGTTCAGTTCTCCACCTTAACGACAGAAAAAAGGATTGATCAAATTCTATTGAGTCTGACTCATAGTGATCATTTATCAAAGAATGACTTGGTTATCAAATGATTGAACAACGGGAGCAATTTACTTAAA
>JADOBO010000525.1:0-71699 GCA_016403345.1 Corylus heterophylla | reverse complement strand
CAACCCATGCTTGTGTAGTGTGTGAGTAAGCCATTCAAAGAGAAAAATAATAACTTACAAAATGAGGAGAAAGATTCACCACATGAGTTTTTAACAAGTATATCAAATCAAAAGTCAAACCTTATCATACTAGGGCTTAGCCACTCTTATCCTATACATTTCTCTTTGTAAAACAATTTGTACAAGTTTGTCACAGTGAAATAAATTCCTTTTGGAATATGATATTTTGATTATATTTGTTTCACTATTTTGTATCTTTTTCTCTATGAGAAAGTGTCTTTAAACTTATGGTGTTTATCACAAATGAGAAAGCAGGAATTTTTAAGCCCTAAGTTCAACTAGCATATGGTTAATTTGAAAGATATGACTAGTCAAAAACAAACTTCATGTAGTTACCTAATAGACATCACATTTAAAATTAAGAAATAACCTCAAATTAAGCTTAAATATGCACAAGAGATTAAGCATAGGCAAAACGTACCACATAAGCTCAGGCTTTAGGTAACCACAAAAACAAGTCTATTGAAAAATAGATTTTCATCTCATGCATATTAAGAACATTCCAAGATGCAATGAATTAAATCCATGAAAGCAACATGAGAAATTAATGGACTATCTAGATGCATAAGACAAAAGAGAGACAGTAAAATCAAAGAAAAATATTTTTATCTGTTTGAAATTTTTCCAAAATGAAATGCATGCTAAAAAAAATCAATGCAAAAAGAAAAACTAAAAATACAAAAATAAATAAAAAGAAAATAACATGCTCTAGGATATTCATAAGAAGGCATGACAACCAATCCTAGGCATGTGGGTAACTCACCTATCATAAGGTGAAATCACTACCACTCCCCCTCAAGAGGTGAATGGTATCATCATTCCTAACCCACACTTGAGAAATCTTAGATCTAGACTTATGACTTTGCTCAAACTTATCTAACCTAGATAGCACTTCTCTCGTCATTATGACCAAACTCTCACTATCTTTCCTAGAATAGAAATTTTCATTTATATGCACATGAGGTTTCAATTTAAAACAATTTGGTCGAATATGACGAACTTTGCCTCAATGATGACAGGTGAGAACAAACCTTTGAGAAGGTTGTCTTTTATGAGGAGGGAAATATTTAGACTTTGATCTAGGTAAACACGACTCTATATCATATTTTTCTTTCTTAGAAGAAGCCGAGTTTTTCCAAAGTCTTTAGGATTTAAACTGAAAACAGTTTGGTCTGATGTGACCAATAATCCCACAATGGTGGCAGGTAGGAACAAACTTAGTTTGGGTTTGTTTCTTAGAAGAAGTTTAGGATTTTCACTTCACACAATTATTCAAACAAGAAGTTTTGTCCTTATCCAAGCAGACTATATTAGCATTGACTTCTTTAACATTCACAAGCTTAACAAACAAGGTATTTCTGTCAGATTTAGAAGCATGTAAAGTAGAGCTACCAACATTATCAACACTCATAGAAATCCCAGAATTATCACCATCAGAATTCTGAGTATGCATTATTTTCCCAAGGGAATTGCTAGAGAATTTTTCCAATTGAGTTTCTGACTCTTTTAATTTATTCTCTAACAAATCAACTTTAGAATCTAAAACATGATTTTCAGATCTTAAGGAATCAATTAAGACATGTGATTCAGAAAATTTAGTTACTAAAGATTCTTGCACATGTTCAAGATCTTGAAAACCCTCCAAACAATTTGTGCATTTATGTCTCAAAAACGTGAATTTTTCCAACAAATTGTTGAACAAGTTTATAAGTTCATATTACCCTTGAGAAGTATTCATAACAAACAATGAGTCAAAAGATCTCACTCAGGAATTTAATCCAAACAGAGTAAACCCGCTCTGATACCAATTGAAAAATGCTATGCTGACTCCAAAAACTTTTTTATCACAATTTATGCAGAATTAATACTATGAAGCAATAAACAATTAAATCACCAAAATATATAAAATAATAAAGGCAGATACAAATATTTTGGTTACGAAGAGAAAACCTTTTAGAAACCAATCTAAAAGTAAAACCTCTCCGGAGCAGCCAAACCCAGGAAATCAGTATCAAAAAATTATCCAGAGATTACAGATACTAGGACCACTTACAACCCTTTGCAAGACCTTGCCTCTATAAAATCAACAAGCCAACAACTCGTATTCTTACTCACAATCTTGTTCAACGTAATTCTCCTTTACTAGACCCTTCCGATAAACTTCTAAACTGTAGATTTATCAAAAGAATAACTCAAACTCTAAGATATTCAATTTAATGCTCACCACATATGATCTCTCTGAGCACAACCTCTGACGAACTCTTTTGGGGGAAAATTGGTACCTCTCTCTTTCTATAGAGGTGTATTTATAATAGCCTCACAATCCCTAGACCTAGGACACAATTTGAAATCATTTAAAACTGTTACAGGTATGGGGTGTAAGAATAGGGTTAGTGCCTGTCCGGACAGGGCCTTGCGAGCAAGTAAAAACAGGCTTGCTGGAATTGGTGTTTGGACAGCCTAGCAGCTTGTCTGGACACCCACTGCAGATGAGAGTTACTGGAACTTCTGTCGGTCCTCGATCAACAGCTTCGATCGATGAGTGTTTGTGTTCTGATTGATCTAAAACTTTGCATGGACGTTCATGAAGCATGAATCCACATTATGAATGGTGGCTATTGGATTCTGAGCATTCTATATCAGTGTTTGAGCCCGTGGACAGTAGCCTTTGCATTTTAGAACCGAATTAAGCCAACAGAAATACAAACAACTTTCCTACTAGTTATTTACAGGAGCATAATTTCTACTATTCACACCCCTCATAATCCTATGCTTCTCATAGAATCTTCTTAATACTAGCATCCACATTCAATCTGCTGGGTGACTCTTGAGCAACTGAAAAGAAATTAAAAGGGTGCAGGGAGACTGGAGCAAATGCATGATACTTAGGCTCCGTTAGTTTCTATGTAAAATGATTTTCATTGATATTTTAATGAAAAATGATTTTCTGGAAAATATTTTACTGTGTTTGGCTTGTACAGAAAATCACAATTTTTTTATATATATATTTTCATTAAATCATATTAAACTCTAAATTACGAAAATGTACCAACCAAGTTTTAGATATGTCATAAACGAGTCCCATCAGGACCCACTATGACTTGCCCGGACCCGACCGAGACCACGCATAGACCTTAATAGGACCCGCTGGGACTTGCCCGAGACTCGACAGGACATTTTCGTAATTTAGAGTTTGATTTGATTTTGCGTACACGGCAAATACTGAAAATATTTTTCGCTGAAAACATTTTCCAAAGTCAAGTCCCGACAAGGACTCGACCGAGACCCCGCCTGATTTCCCGTATATGCCAAATACAGAAAAATGTTTTCTAGAAAATCATTCTCTAGGAAAATGTTTTCCTCCGAAAATATTTTCCAACGCCAGGTCTCGGCGAATCCTGATCAAGTCTCGGCGAGGTCCCGGTCAAGTCCCGACGTGGTCCCAAGTAGGTCCTGGGTGGGTCTTGGTGAGGTTTGTCGATTTGAGAATGAGATGCTCAAACTCATAAAATAGTTTACAATTTTAAAAAATGGAAACCATTTTTCAAAAATTAAAGAAGAATTTTCGGTCAAACGAAAAATATTTTTCATTGACTATTATTTTACGTCGCACCGAACACCAAAAAATACGAAAAATATTTTCTGAAAATCATTTTACGGCAAAAAATACATAGCATTATATTCTTTTAAGGAGAAAAAGACAATATAAAACAAATAACATGTACAAAAGATACTCTCCAATCTTAATATAGACCAGAAAGCTAAAGGTTTCATAAAGAGGAACGAGACACTCCCAGCAAGTAACCATAGTAATTCCCGAGGCATCAAGCTGAATTCCAGGGAAACGGACTCTACCAACAAGTCACCATAGTGATTCCCGAGGCATCGAGTTGAATTCCGGAGAGCTTCGTCTGCAACTTCGTCTAAAACCGTCCGGACGAGAAGACTGAAGTGACTTCCTAAGAGCTTCATCTGTAACTTCGTCTGCAGCTGTCGGTATGAGATTAGTCACACAAATTATAGAGAGCTTCGTCTGAAGTCTCATCTATAAGCCGTCTGAACGCGTTGTGCCAGAAAACTAGGGTTTAGTGGTTTTAACCTAGTTCCGTCTGGACGAGCCTGTACCTCGTCCAGCCAGCCAATGTTTTTTACGTACTTTAATTTCAGTTATTTAGTGATCAACCGGACGGAGGTGTGTTCCATTCGGACAGCCAGCGTAGAAGTCTAAACCAAGTTAATCTCTTCTTACTACTAGGGTTAGGAGTTTGGGGCTATAAATACATGCTTATAACTTCCATAACGTAGCTTTTAATTATTATTTAGTTTTTCTCAATAAGAAAGCTCAAAGTTGCGTTTCTTCATTATTTTCTTTCAACCCTTGATAGACTCAAGATCTAAGCAATATTTATCCATTCGTGTTGTTTGTCTTTGCACCTATGACGTCACGTTGCATCAGGTCTCCATCTTGAGGACAATATATATATACACACACAAGGATGAGTGAAAGCTGGAAAAATGCTTGCTCTATTCAGGTGAAGAGTACTCCACACTTCCTAATTAAAGCAACATAAATTCTCCCACCAAAATCAATTTGTGTGTTGAGAGAGATAGAGAGAGAAACAACAAGACAGAGCGAGAACATAACCGATGCTAAGAACTCAACTTGAGGTTATTTTCCAAAAGTGTGATTATAATGAAATTTTAGTGATTTGATTATCTAATTTATATTGTCTTCATCTACTACATTTTTCCTATAAATAAGTGCCATCTGAATTGTAAAGATCATTCAAAATAAAAGCATAATGTAAGTCTTAACGTAACTTCTATTGATAGATGTAAATGTTTAACACCGAACCACCTTAAAATTATCTCATCTTGAGGGTGTGATTTCTATTACTTCCGCTATTTCTCGATCTATATTTTATTTTTAAATCCTCATATGGTATCAAGCTACTTTTTGCTACTTTTATTTTTAAATCTCAGCAGCTTCTCTTATATTTTTCGTAAATTTAGGAAATCAAATTACTTTTTGCTTTTATATTTAAAAACATTCTACCATAGCGTCCTTTATCATTTACATATATCATTTAAATATTATTTTAAAAATATCTTCCCTAAATATTGGGTAGCACGATAGCTTTCCCTTAGTTTAGGGAACGAAATGAGAATCTACAGCAATTAAGTGGTTTTGGGGATTTTTCCTAGATTTAGGAAAAGGAATGGAGTAGCATTCTTATCCATCTTCCTATTTTGGGGAAATTCCTAGTTTAGTGAGTCAGAATGTTATAATGCATTTTTTTACCCTCCAACCAACTCCTTATTTTGATCGAAAATTTGGGAATACATACTAGGTAGCTCTTTCACTTCCCAAATCTGAAAAACACTAAAAGTATTTGGATATTGTCTCTCCTCACAAGTTTGACAATCTTTCTCCTCATGAGAACAAATAAATTCTTAAAAAACAATATTTAAATGTAAGAGTGAATACATACATATGGTCATGTAATATACTTTTTTATCATAGTTTTCTTCTATATGGTCTATTTGGTGCCCCGATGTACACAACTAACAGCTATCATTACACAATCCAACCAAATCTGACCCCGAATGGCCCACCTTACGAGTGTGCAAACAGTGCGGTTATAATCGACCCGCCAACCACTAACCGATTATAACCGCTAACCGCCTAAGGCGGTTGCGGTTAGCAATTTTAGAAGTAGGGCATGGCGGTTAATAACCGCTAACTGCCTACTTTTATATATAATAATAATATTAAAATATATATTAAATATTTTATAGTAATAAAATATACAATAAATGAGCTATTAGTGCGCACTCCCTAAACCTCTCTCTCCCTAACAGTATATATATATATATATATATATATATATATATGATTCTATTGTATAGGATTTCAGAGGTTTCTTACAATTTATGCTTCCTAAAAGCAAGATATATATATATATATATACACACACAATTAAGTGCCTTTGCTTAGAAATGAAATAATTCCTAAACTTCAGTGCGGTAAATTTGATTGGCTCATTGATATTCTCTAAATCAAGTATTTCTTCTAGTAACCCAAGATGTGCATCACACTTTTCAAATGCCCCTTTACTCTCACTATGAAGGACACTTGGAGACTAATGGTTGCCTTGTCTTTGTTAACAACGTGATTTGTCTTTTTTTTTCCATCTTTTTTGGAACATTTTGACCTTAAATCCTTAAAATAAGCTTAAAAATAGGTCAATTAAAGGCCCAAAACACTTAAAAAGCCCAAAAGCCCATATAAAAAAAAAAAAAAAAAAAGTTATAAAACCGCTGGTTATTAGATTGAATAACCGCTAACCGCCTAAACGGTTACGGTTAGCGGTTATTAAAAATTGATAATCGCACAAGGCGGTTGCGTTTAGCGGTTATAGTCAATAACCACCGATTATAACCGTTTGCACACCCCTAGCCCACTCTACTACATTATAATTGCAGTGCATGCTTTGTTGAATTCTTTGTTTAAAGTTTTATTTTTCTTCTTCTTTGTTTTTTTCTTTTCTTTATCTTTTTCTTTACATAAATTAGATCCTTTTTGATTGATTTATGCGAATTCACAGTATTTAGATAGCTCCGCTTGTTCAGAACCCAGATTAGATGGACTCCTTAGAAAAAGCAACTATCATATAACACACAACTTTCATACCGCGCGCTAAGAATGGATCAGGTTTTGAGGAATGCTGCCGAGCAAGGAAACATTGGCACCTTGTACTCGTTGATTGCAATGGACGCGAGAGTTTTGGACAAGATGGATGAGATTCCATTCGTTCAGACCCCTTTACACGTAGCTGCAGCGGCAGGACAAACCCAGTTTGCGATGGAGATGATAATGTTAAAGCCATCATTTACTAGGAAGCTTAACCCAGATGGCTTCACCCCATTGCTCCTTGCTTTGGATAAAAGTCGCACCCAATTGATGCACGAGCTACTTGCTGTTCATAAGGACCTTATTTGTACAAAAGGAAAGGGTGGTATGAATCCTTTACATTATGCAGCTCAATCAGGAAACCTGCATATGTTGGCTGAATTTCTAAGATTCGCCCCCAAGACTATTGAAGACGTGACAAGTCGAAGCGAGACTGCTCTGCATATTGCATTGAGAAACAAGAAGTTAGATGCTTTTGAACTCCTGGTTGGATGGCTTCAGCGGGCCTGGTTTAAAAATGCGGCATTCTGGGAGAAGAGGATTGTGAATTGGAAGGATGCAGAAGGAAACACTGTGTTGCACATTGCAGCATCCGAAAATGCACCTCAGGCAAGTTCTTTCCACTATGTTAATTTTCTACTGATCAACAAGTAATTAAACTAGAGTTAATTGTTATAATATATAGGGGATTCAATCTCAAGAACATGTTAAAAATTATCTTCAACTCATTTTATTAAGCATTTGGTAGCGGCTACGTTCTTTCTTTCTTTAATTTGTGGCATTTGCTTCTATTTTTGTCCCTTCTAATTTTTCTTTCTTTTTGGTTGGCGTGGGGGTTTGAATAGTATATAATATTTTACAGTGATGGGATCAATAATTGTGCACCCCTCTAAGTTGTACAGGTAGTAAGGTGGTTATTGGATTGTGGAGGACTCCTTGTAAACATCAAGAATCTAGAGGGTTTTACTGCTCTGGACATCGCGGTGGATAGGCAAACACAAGAGGAAAACCAAGAGATGAGGAATATGCTATGCCGTGCCGGAGCAAAACTTGCTTCATCTCTTCCTACGATTGCCTCTTGGGAAGATTACTTAAGATCTCCTGTCTCAATTAATGAGAAGTTATTCATATGGTTCTTTCGTGAGAGAATGCAATTTTCAAACGACTTTCGCAATATGTTGTTGGTGGTTGCAGTACTGCTTGTAACAATTGCCTACCAAGCTGTACTCAGCCCTCCTGGAGGAGTTTGGCAAGATAATCAGTTCAATATCGCAGCCGCCACCAGCAAAGTCAGTCAAATCCCACACCGGGTGGGGACAGTAACCATGGCCAGACACTTTTTCCATCTACTTGTGGCTGTTAATACTCTAACCGTTTATATTCCAATACTCTTAATGGTCTTAGTCCTCCCTGATGGTCTTCCTAGTTCCCTGCTGGTCATAGCCCTTTCACTCCTCTTTCTCTCCTATGGCACCTCTATAGCAATCACAGCTCCGCTTCCAAGTCTTCCTTATTTTTTGTTTTTCTCTTTCTTTCTTCTGTCTAACATTGCCTTCTATTTCTTCGTCACTTGGAAACATCAAAGAGTTTTTACAGCTTTTTTAGATGTTGAAAAAACTCCTTGGCCCACCTTTTACGTAGGATGGATGCCCTAAAATCAGTACACATCTGGTGGAGAAGAAGAAAGAAGAAGTATCATTAATTTGTTCTTTGTTGGAGAAATGACACATTCTTTCAATTTGTAATGCTTCCCTTACTCTTTCAATTTAGTTAATGTATCCTATTGATCTACTATTTGGGTTGCAATATATGTACTATTTTTTGCGAGTTAAAATGACAACAATACCCTCCATAATAAATAAAAAAATCCAAAAAAATATATAAATAGTAAAAATTCAAAATAAAATCACCAAATGACCCACATTTTTTCCTTACATTTAAAAAATAAAATAAAAAGTATGTTTTTCATTTTGAGGGCGGCAGGGGGATCGAGATTGCAACCCTAATAGTCAATGAGCAAGGTACATTAATCAAATTTGAAAGATTGGAGGAATAAGTGAAGTAGATTAAGGGGATAAGTATAATTTTCCCTACTTTGTTTCTTTTTAGCAAAATATTACTACTTAGTTTAGATTGAGATTCCTTGCAAATATTCCTTCAATCTAGACTCTTCATTAAAAATTAACCTTCTAGATTAAGTCTTGTAGGCATTGAAAAAACAATAATAAAAGCCAAAAAAAAAACCCACACAATGTAGATTGATCAAAACCATCTGACGGAGCTAAATATCCAAAACGTAGATGACCTATTCTGAAGAAAATGTCACGATGGATAAAGCATGAGATTGGCAGTTAATTGAACTTTACTTAGAAGCACAAGTGAAGTAGAAGATCATAAAAAAAATTTTTGTTTATTTAGGAAAGCGTTGATTTTCCCACCACCTTGTTTGTCTTTCCTCATTTTGACATTTTCTATATATAAGCCGTCCATGTGGTTGGGCGAGTAGTTCCTATCCAGCCTATTTGAAAGTAATAGCTAATAATTCCTTAGAAAAACCCACAGTTGAAAAACCCACAGTTGAGGCTCACTTAGAGCATCTCTAGCAGTTGATGGCAATTTTAGCCACTCAATGAAACTTTCTATTTTACTATCTATTTTATTTAAATATTATTTTTTTAATCATATTTTTATTGTTTTTTATCCTTACCTTTTCTTCCCCCTCTCTCTCCTCTCTCTCTCCAAAACCAGAGCAACACCAAAATCTGTAATCATCGGCCATTCCACCAAAATCACTGTAATCATCTCTCTCCCTTGTTTTTTTTTTTTTTTTTTTTTTTGTTCTTTTCTGTTTTTTCATTTTCTAGAAATCATCCTTGACCCACCTTTTTTTTTTTTTTTTTTTTTTAATCATTCTTTGGTGGAAGTACACCTTGAGAAGCTCAGAGTGTTCATCCCCCAGTCTTCTCTCTCAGTGTCTCTGTCTCTCCCTCCTCTGTTGAAACTAAATTATCAAACCCATTTTCCTGGATCTGAATCCCCAGCGAGAAATTCAGGACCTGTGATCTCTCTTTTTGGCAAAGAACTGGAAGATAAGAATAATGGGTATTCTCCAAGCCCTCTATAGAACCTTGTCTCTAGGGTTAAGAGGGGTTTCTCTGATGCCATTGATGGGTCTGAAAAATGGGTTCTCTCTCAGTAATGGATCTGAGGCTGATTTGTTCTCTCCTGGAGGTGGGAATGGTGGGAAGCCCAGTACCCAAAACTCATGTCTGTCTGCAACACCAAACATGAAAGAGGCTGCCTCTGTTCCTCAACCTCCAACGCCACTTCAGGAGAAGAAGTCTCAGGTTCCTGCTGCAAATGAACAGGGTAGTGCTCCTGCTGCAAAGTAAGCTTCCTTTTCTTGCCCACCATTTTTCTCGCCAGGAAGCTCAGAAATGGGGAAGAGAACGAAAAAGCGTTGAGGGAGAGAGAGAGAGAAAGAGAGGAAAGAAAGGAGAAAGAAAAAAAAAATGAAAAAACAAAGACTAACAAGTGCTACAGTAAACTTTCAAATAATATGAAAGTTCACCGTAGCACATGTCGGAAAACCTTATATTTTACAAGGTTTGCTGGAGCACAAAAATAGCTAGATTTAGCTAAAAAGTTAATTTAGAAGTAGATGCTCTTACATTCAACGGTACACGTAGCAGGAGCACAAAATAATCTTTTATGGTTGCCCATCTCTACCGTTCATATGTTGCTTTGGGCAGACGATTAAGGCAGGTGCAGACTCCACACTTCCTAATTAAAGCAACATAAATTCTCCAACCAAAAACAATCTGTGTGTTGAGAGAGAGAGAGAGAGAGAGAAACAGCAAGACAGAGAGACAGGATATAACCGAGGCTAAGAACTCAACTTGTAAATGTAACAATGCGGTACAAAGATCAGTGTCATTTCTTAAGGATGAAAAGGGCCATCTAGAAAGTATATAAGGTAAAAACCTACAAAAGTAACAAGTTTCAATTTTCCAAACCTGAAAAATGAAATGATGGGGCTCAGGCTCCCAAAGACAAGGCTTCTACTGAAACTTGAAGCAAAGGTACAAGAGTTCTTTAACCCAAAAGCTGAAGCTACATGTTGCCATCGTGTCATCGTGTCCTCCCTAGGGAGATTAAAGTACTCCATGGTCAAGAATGATTTCTTACTGACCATCTTCAAGAATTGCAGGCAAGGAATTCCAATTTCTATTCAATGTCATCAATCCAGTCACCATATATCCTACTGATTTTGTCTGGACCCTTCCATTTCTGATGAGTTCTCCCTGGCCTCTGAATTACAATAGATGACCGTTGCAATGGAACTCCAATATGATAAACATCAGAATGAGGAACTGAAGTGATTGGTGCTACCAGAATATCTGCCGGAGTTTTTGAAGGTACTCCTCCCAGCTTTGAGTCAGGAGGAGCAGAAGAAGAATCTCTAGTTTCCCCCTCCATAAGCCCACCACCATATCGGTGTAATTCTGTGGTAAGAAACATAAATTTCCAAGGTCAAGGAATGAACAAATCTTTCCCTGTCCCATCATAATATACAAAGGAAAAAATGTGTTGACTCTTATGTTTCTCTTTTAGTTCTTTCAAATATGAAATCAAGCTAAATACATGCAGCACCAACTTTAGTTGAAGAAATAATTATCTCGACTATAAATTAGATATATTACTATTCAATGGAATAACATTCCAAGCCAAACAGTTGATAGGTGCCAACATGAGAGCAATTTCTCATATATAAACGCAGAAGGTCAAGTACTTCACTTGCCCAATATAACGCATAAACCTAACAAACACACCTAATAATGTCTCTCATGTTTCCGCAAAGAGGCTTGGGTGGTGGGTGGTGAATTATGTGATTTGGTTAGACAATCACAAGCCTTTGATATAACAACAAAGTGAAATAAGAGAAAGAGGAATTTGCCTCAAAGAGCTTGAGAATTTACATAACATCTTGCTTGGAGGCCACAATTGGCTTTAAAATGACAAACTTCTAGAGGGACTTCCTCCAAATTGTTAGGTTGCATTATCTAAAACAAGACGCATGTTTTTGTGTCATGTGACTTAGTTCATCCGTTTCATCTAACCATCTGTTGTCACTTTCTCTCGCATCTCTAAAAAGGAGGAAAATTACTTGGATATCTTGCAAAAACTTAATCTTCTTCACCACCAAAGGATTTATAATTGATAGGCCAAAGCATCTGATGCCAGTGAAAGCACAATTTTCTCTTTAACTTACTGTTTCTGTTTTCGCTTGACTCAACTTGGAACTTGAAATCAATTTTTTACTAGCTATCTAATTATTGTATTAACTCCTTAGTCCAAAATAGGAGACACAAATCTGGCAATCGTCATGCCCGATTTTGCAACTTTGAATACTCTGGTGGCCGTTGGCTCTGAATACTTGTTCAAAATGTACCAAAGAAATTTCCCTCATTTTCTTATTTTGTCTTGTTTTTCCCTACTTTTTGGAGAGAAGGGACAAAATAAAAAACAGATCATTAGCAAGTGCCTTAGAAGGGGAGAGAGAGAGAGAGAGGCCCTCCTTACATGATTAGCTAGCTTGAATAATAACTGACTACAAGAGTTGAATATTACAAGTAAATTTACTTACTACCTAGGAAGTTATCGCATGATCTATTGAAGAAAACATCCTTAAGAGTCCCCCTAGACCTTAACTTAGGTGGCTAAGCCAGGAGGGATAAGGTGGATTCGGGGATGGATCTTTTGGATCTGTCTAGCTTTCAGACCTCTCAAAAGTGAGAGAGAGAGAGAGAGAGAGAGAGTTGAAGGAAAGATTGCTCAAGTAAAGTAATTAAAGTTTAATCAGCTTGAAAGGAGATATTAGATGTTGAATAGCACCATAGATTTGTGGACACAAACATGATTTTAGAATTTCAACCTTCATACAGGATTTGGGCCTGCCAAGACCTACTATGAAAGACAATGTGATACATCTGCAAACAATTGTGCCATAAAAAAATGTTTGCTGTGCCCAATGTTTTAGGTAGTGGGAAAAAATCAATAGGCATTTGTCGTTGATACTTGAGCGTGGAAAAAAAGAATGCACACATATGAACAGAGCAGCAAAAGTTAGACACTCCTACAAACCAAATTATAAAATTATCTATAGCTGCTATAGACATACGCATAAGTTACTCAGTACAAATCAAAAGCAATTGAAAGGGTTGTGTTCAAACGTGTATCAGATTAGGAAGAACAAAACTCAAGTTAAAAGTCTCAAGAAACAAAAATTTAGGTAAAAGTTCCCTACACTTGAAGCATTTTCCGGTCAAGACAACTATTATCATTTGGGAACTGACATATCCGGAAGTCCATATGATTACAGCAGACCCTGTAATCAATCACAGGGTTATGTTCAATTTTCCTAGAAGATGGAACAATTACATTTTCCTTTTCTTTCTTAAACTGAAGCAAACGTTTCTAACTACACTCTTTCTACATCGCTCAATAGCAAGAAAGAAGTGCTCTAGCTATCAAACAACAAACTACAAACAAAATCTTAACAAGAATGGAAAAGAGCAAAACCACTCATACCTGCCGCACCATGAGCAAAATGGCATTTACTCCCAAAAGGGCAATACCCCGTCAACTCCCACTTGTTGCAAATCCTAGTTTTCCAATTAGACGGCTTCACATTCTGCGCCCCGCCCACACTCCCCCCGGCACCCCCAGCACTGACACTGCCACCGCCACTTCCACCACTACCTCCACCACCACCACCACCACCACCACCACCACCGTACCCACCAGGGCCCAAGCTGATCGCCACACTCTCCCTATTCTTAGATTGCTCGTCGTGAAGAAACGTGCAGTTGTCCCCATAAGGACACCCCTCCTCCGTGTAAAACTTCTTGCAATGCCTTCCCTTATACGACCTCTGGGTCTCCCCCACATAACCAGAAGACCCCAACGACGGAATCTGATACTCCTCCCTCGGCTCCGTCCTCTCATCCTCGTGCGCTGCCACGATCTCCTGCCAGTTCGGTGGCGGCCGGCGGAGCTCTTCAATGCTGTGAGCGAAGTTACAGTTTGTTATGTACGGGCACGTGCCTGCGCGGAACTTGCAACAAAGCTTGGTCTTGAAGAACATTTTTCCGATGGCTTTGGACCGATTCGACGACGTCACGTCCTGGGAATTCCTAGACTTCTTGCTGGGTGGCTCGCTTCCGGAGCGACTCTGGGACTGCCTCTGATCGTAGTTCGAGTTCGTCGACGGCGTGTCGTCTCCGTTGCTGTTGTTGTTGCTCCACGCTCGGTAATCCTCCTCCGTGGCCCACATCGCGTGGTCGCCACCGGACCAGCTGTCCGGGCCACTTCCGGTGATTATTTGTACCACGTTGCCGCCGGAGAAATCCATTTGCAACGGAGGAAGGTACGGTTTTTTCCTTTTTGAAACCCTAAAGTGCTGACAGAAGTCAGAAATGGCACATAGAGATAGATAGATGACAACCCACAAAGCGAATTGCCAAAATTTGAGTGGAATTGACGGTATAGTAGCTGAATTTCAATGATTTGAGAAATGGGTCTTCGCTATTCAACACATCTAGCACTAAATTACACAGATTGTTTTAGGCATAAGATTTGTCACAGAAAAGGAAAAATGGTATCAAAACTCTTTCAAACAGCAACAATGAAGAGAGAGTTACCAAAATGGAAGTGGGATTAGATCTACAGCATCAGGATATGAAGGAAAACTCAGGCACCTAGAAGGCAGATTATTTAGGAATGTAGCAGTGGAAACATGGATGGTGGGCTTCATAAATAGAAGAGAAAGATTTTTGAGATTTAGAGATAGATTTGGTTGAGGGAGTGAGAACCGAGAAATTAAAGAAAGTGCCCCAAAAAGAAGGAAGAAAGATTTTTCCCAAGCTTCACACATCAATGATGATCATTGTTCATGGATGAAGTTGAGAGAAGTTTGTCCGTGGACATGGGGGTCCATTTAATTTCACTGTTCTTATATTATCTTTGTCTTCTTCTCTGGCCTTTATTTTTAGTGTATTGTTGACTTGGGCGTTTTAAATGAGGTTGTCAGAATTGCATTGGTCCGTTGCTCTCTTTTTTGTACAAAAATATCATTTCAAAGAAGATGGGCCGACTGCACTGGCAAGCAAATGGGCCGTGTAGCCTCTACTGGTTGGGGCCCGGACCAAATAGATTCTAGGCTTTGGTTGGTTGCCAGAATGGACCGTTTGAAGGAGATCGGAAGAGAAAAGAAACTATCGCCTAAAATCGGTTTCTGTTTTGTTCGATAATTAAAATAGAAAATTATTTTATGTTTTTTTTTTTTCGTTAAACAGGTGTTTTGCAAACTGTTTCTGAAAACATTTTCTATTTTTACAAACTGTTTATGTGGTTAGTGCATGCTAACTCATCATGTGGTGGTTCCGGTATTGGTCGATGATAATTTGAACAAACGTAGGTTCGATATCTTGGTTCCAATGGCCGGGCAGCTATTAGATAATCTGTCGAACTCCCAAATAAGTCAAAGAAAGTGTTACAGTTTAATAAGTTGCGTAGCTCGTTCGGACGAGCTTTCTTTAATAACTAAGAAATCCAAATTTCAACATCGCATTTTTATTGAGATGTGTTTTGTTCGAACATGACTCATTTCTTTATGTTCACCCGATGTACATTCAAACAAGGCCTTTTACGTCATCTAAATGGGACTCTTTACTCTAATTATTTTAAAGTTTTCTAAATTAATTTATTTATCAATTGACCTGAGACTTAATGGGTCAAGCTGTACTTAGCACTTAACATGTTTAATGACGTATTTATTTATTTTTTTATTTTCTAAATCAAATATCCTTATTTTATTTCTTAGGCATTACAGATATTCCTTGCCACAAACGCCATGAGTTCACACTCTTCTATTGCACGGGTAACTTCATCCATTACTTGTAAAAATTCTGAACCTTCACATGAGATTTTCTAGAACTTTCTGTTGCAAGCACCCCAAACATCTCTGATTGATGGGCAATTCCATAGCATGTGTCTAACAAACCCCTCTTCCATTTTGCAGATGGGGCATAGAGGATCATGAACAATCCTTCTCTTTTATAAATTCACTTTGGTTAGTCCTTTTGTTGACAGTAAATTAACTAATAGTAGATGCCTCCTCTTGAATAAGTAGTATTAATATCCTTTTGGTCGCGGATCAAGGTTTCTAAAGGTAGAAATGATTATTTCTTGTAAATTGTGATAAACAAGTTTTGAGTCGGCATAGCGTTTTTCAGTATCAATATCCTTTCAGATTAGGAGTAGAAATCATTATTCAATTATTAAAAAAATAAATAAATATTGAAGTATATGATCCCAAACCACCCTAAAGCATAGAGAAATCCAAATTTTTTCAGTTCATCCAGTAAATCTTTGATTTGTTCTCCTTGTGTTCCCTCTAGATTTTAAGTAATTTCTTTACACATAGTCTTGAGTAGTTGCAAAACACTCATACTATAAGTAATGATACAATGCACACGGCGTGGCATTTTTTTTTTTTTTTTTTTAAAAAATAATAATAAAATAATAATAAAAAAATTTTGTATCACTATGCATTTTATCAGTGGGGATTAATTGTATCATTAATTTTAAGAGAATTTCATTTCTTAGAGCATTAGCAGTAGCTTCGCTTTGATTTTTCCTAAGTTTAGAGAATAAAACTACTTTTTGTCTCCCTATCAAAACATAGTTCATAATAACTTCCCTTATATTTTCCTATACCATTAAAATATTATTTCTTTACAAAGTACAAATTCTCTACCTACTCTCACATTTTTCACAAAGTTTCAACACAATCCCCAATGAAAGACAAGAAGATAAAAGATGAAAGATAAATGTTTATATCAAAATAATGTATATATAATCACTTTTGGTTTCCTACACATTGGGAAACCGGAAACACTGTACCTACCCAAAGGTGTTGATTAAATTTAGGAAAACTGATGTGGGTGAATATTTGTGATTGTTTAAAAATTTTCTCTAAACATAGAAAAGAGAATGGGTTATAAGGTATCTGCTACTAATGCTCTTAATTGAAAGAGGAATTTGACCCTTTATTTAGCCCAATCTCTCCGAATTTGGTCTTTGATGTTTTTAAAAGCCCATGCATATGCCCCATTTGCTCTTGTTTGATGTTCATTGTCTTTTAAGTGATTCCTACCTTACCCAACAAGGATCCTCACCATTTAACTTGAAAATATTAAAAAAAAAATTAATTTATATGGTCATAATTTAATATTATTACATTAGCCATGTAAATAATGCTACATTATTTAAATTTTTTGAATAACATGCCATGGTCGCGCTAAAAGTAAGTGTAGTCAATTCATTCACGCATTTGAGCAGACCTCTTATTTGAAGGGAGTAATTTGCCATAGCTGAAACCCCTCACCCGTCTGCAATGATCAATTGTAGGGTTCAAGAAGCAATTAATGGACAAAGAAATTTTTGGCCAGCTACACTAGTCGGCTATCTAGTTCCATCAAGCAATCAATACCAATATCGACGGATTGAGATTGCCTTATATTTTTTAAAATGTGAAATTTTTATATTCTAAAATTTAAGTCATTCATATCATCTCTAAATAAATACAAAAATTTTAAAATTAATTATCTTGATAACATACAAATTTTTATATTTATTTTAACCGTTAAATAAAATAAATAGTTAAAATTTTAAAATATGAAAATCTCATTAATCCAAATCAAATAACCACCTCCGATGTGTTAAAAGATACTAGAACATATTCATAATGGGTGAGGCTTACATGCGGTAGTTCAAAACTACCGCATGGTGCGGTAGTCCAAAATTATCTCGTTTTGGGTGATAAAAAATAATATTTTTAAAGAAATAATATAAAATTCATTAAATATTAAAAAATCAAAAATTAAAAAATTAAAACTACTAAAAAAATCAAAGAAAAATCAAAGGGATAGATGGAGCCAGCCAATGGCCGGTCTAGGGGGTGGACGAACCACCCCATGGCTAAGGTGGTGGTCCGGCCACCCCCAAAAGGTCAAAAGCAAAATATATATATATATATATGTTTGGGTGGGGGTGGTCTCGGCCACTATACCAACCGTAAGGAGTGGTCAAAACCACCCCCAAACCAAATGGGGATAGCCGAGTCACATCCAAAGCCTTTGGCCACCCCCAAATGGTTTTTGGAGGTGGCTGAAACCACCCCTATGGCCAAGGCCACTTCATATTGGCCGTAGGGGGTGGCCAAATCACCCCTAGGCCTTTAGGAATAGTTCGGCCACCTCTAAAACCCAAATCTTTTGCATATTTTTTTTCTTTTGGCCTTTTGGGAGTGGCCGAACTACCCCCTTGGCCATGGCGTAGTTCGTCCACCGCCAGACCACCCATGGGGGTGGCTACTTGGCCAATTTTGAGGGTGGTCCGGCCCCCTTTGATTTTTCTTTTTCTTTTATTTTTTTAGTTTTTTAATATTTTTATTTTTTTTCTTTTTCCTTAAAAAAATTATTTATTTATTGAGGAAGAGAGAGAAAAGCATATAAGCCTAACCCCGCATATAATCCCTTCATAATGAGTGATTTACGCTATACGTCCAACAGGAAAAAGACCGAGGCCCCATTGGTCGAGTGGAGCATACTCAACTAGTGACTAGGACTTGACATATACAATCCGCCAACAGTTTTTTAATTTTTATAGTTACACACTCTTTTAAAATACTTAGATCTTACTTTTTATTTTAACTTTCAATTTTTACTATCCGAGAAAAACTAATAGAGAAACAAGAAGAGAAAAAAAAAAAAAGAACAGAAAAAGAGAGAGAAAAGTATAAAATAATTATGTATTACCGAGTACTTCCTCACATTTGAAGAAGCATCGTAGCTCAAATACAAAATGTATTCTATGTAGAGAATTTGATGAATACATTTTTTAGGCTTTTGAATAGCCATTTTACATATAATTCTAAAATAAATAAGCTACTGTAAGTGATCTTAGAATAACTAAATAGAGGAATCATAATCCAAATTTATAAAAGAAAAAAGAAAGGGCAATTGTATCAAATGTTTGTTTCAATTTGGGTGAGAAAGACAGCTTATGAAGGGTATGCCTTAATCACCATCATCTCACGCTGGTGGTGCATCCGCCACCTGGGATTCACACTCAAAATCCACCATCAATTGGTTCAATTTCTTGTTGCTTATCCTCTGTTGGATGATCCTCATATCCTGCTCAAAGCTGTAGAGAAATATAAAGCATGAGAAATTATAGCAATATATATATATATATATATATATATATATATATATATATATATATTTGATCCCACGATTTTACATGTAAAAGACGTGTTTTTAAACACATGAAATTTTTTTCATTTTCATTTTTTTTTTTTAAAAAAAAAAACACGTTTATAAAGACCGAATCATAATTCTATTAAACGTTTAATTGTATTTTTATAAAATAAAAAAAATTATTAAATATTATCAATATAGAATAATAATTGATTATATAAATAGCATAATTTACTTACCTTTGAGGTGATATCGGGGCAGAAGGAGTCAACATTTGTGCTAGCTTGAGAGCATCTTCATGCCGATTAACGATATGGTTGAAGCACAAATACCGTCCGTAGGATGAGACGTCTTCAAAGACACAGATGTGGGCGTCCACCAAAAATTTAAGATCGACGGTCACGAACACCCCATCTTCGTACATCTCAGCCGCTCCTTTGAGATACGGGTTACTGATCGACACATCGGGACCCATCAGCAGGCCTGCATTGATGGAGACCATGTTGACTTCCCTGTCCATTGTCAAGGCCCATGCTGTCTTTTCCGCCAGTGTCTTTGATAGAGCATACCACAACTGCCCTCCCCATTTTTGGAGTCAAACAATTAATGTGGAAATCAGAATAAACGCTCAAGTCTAAAGAGGAGAGAAGAGAAATTAGGTAACCTAAAATTATTTAATTCATGTCAAATCAAATAAAATAAAATAAAAAAAAAAAAAAAAAAAAATCCACTTAATCTTCTCAAACTACCATCTCACTGATAATCTATTCTCAAACTATCAATTACGATAATTTACCCCCTAAACTACACAAATAATGACAATATATCCACAATTTTAACAAAATTAAGAAATTACCCTAACTAAAATAAAAACAAAAATACTAAGATTTGATTTTTTTTTTTTTTAATTTCAAGGGTATTTTTATCTTATTAAAAATTTTATAGGGGTAACTGTCATTGTTTTGGTAATTTGGAAGGTAAATTATCGTAATTGATAGTTTGGGAGATAAATTGTCATTAAGATGATACTTTGAGGGATATAAGTGGACTTTAAAATTTTTTTTAAAAAAATAAATAAATAAATTTAGAATAATTTATTTTACCCTCTTTCTCAATTTTTTTTGAAAACTGCCGATCAATTGTGTATGGGAAAAATTAATTAGTACCTTAAATTTACGACAAAAGTTAACGTCACTCCAATGTCTCTCATCCAAGTCCGATTCTATGGACTTCCGATCGTCTCTCCAAACAACGGCGGTGACCGAGGACGTGAAAACCACCTTGTCAATTGTCTCTGTTTGTGCACAAGCTTCTAGAACGTTGTGTGCAGCCCTTACCTCCACTTCCAACATAAATTCCTACACACAAAAATAATATTCGAAATCTAACATTAATACCATAAAATAATAACAAAAAAAAATTATATATTAAATTACGCATAATATTGTACGGAAATAATTTATATATAAAAGTCAACCAATATAAATACACACTAATATATAAATAAAGTAACAGTTTTTAAATTCAAAATTTACCAGAGTTTTTGGTTTATCCAATCTGGTCAGATTTTTAATAATTATGGTTCAAATTTTAGATGTACAACAAAATTATTAAAGTGGCTGCTACTTGCTAGCTTTCACGCTATATGCCATATGGTCAGGTTATCACGTGGTGGGTCTTGAATGTTACATCTTTCTTCGTCACCAACAAACGGTCATGAAGGTCTAGAGAGAGAGAGAGAGAGAGAGAGAGAGAAGAGCAAATTGGAATTGCACTGGCAACGCAGCAAAAAGACAAGCTGGAAAATGACAGACATTAATCATGCAACTGCACTATAAATTACTTGACGTATACGAAGGGTGGCACAAATGTCCCCATTTAAAGCTCACGCTTGAATCTCCAATGGTGGATTACGATTTTACGTGTTTGGAAACTGTCATTTCTCAATCTGATGTGAATCTTAGATAGATACAAAATAGTTCATATGCAATCCGTGAAAAGAGTAAATTGAAGAAAGAGAAAGAACTTACATCATAGGTGGGTTGGTCTTGTGGTGGTTCAAAGGTGTAAAACAAGCCAGAGCAGCCTTTCAAAGCATGGATTATGCTCTGATAGTCGAAGGGATCTGAACGGAAAATCTTTAGCTTCTTGCTATGATCACAAGAAAGCCCACTAAATTGCAATTCATCTGAAGATCATCCAAAATGAAAAGTATATATAAGAAAAAAATTAAACAAAACAAGAACACGACAAGGCAGAAGCAGTGGCAGAAGCAGAAGAAGAAGAAGAAGAAGCAACCATGGTGTTGAACAGCGGCGTGGACGGTATAGCCTCTTTGGAGGAGGCGGAGGACCATGGTGGAGCCTAGGCGGCCGGAGGCGTCCATAACGCATACTGCGTTTGAGGTGTGATGGAAAGAAGCCGGTGCCATTAATATGTTTGTGTGTTTGTGTGACAGAGAAAAGAGAGAAAACTTCGGGCTTTAAAGTGTTTGCCCAAAATACAGAGCTTTGTAGAGAGAGAGATTGGTGAATCTGTACATAAGTAAAGAAGGGTGGCTAGCATTCAAAGAGCGTGGAGAGTAGATGGTTCGCAAGATGCAACAATAAATAAAAAGGAGTTTGGTGGGAACGTGTTTCCTAGCTGCACAGGCTGCACAGCCACACATTAGCATTTAGCGCACCTACTTACAAGAGGCCAATATTTATTTTAGTTTTTTTTTTTTTCTTACTCTTAAGAATTTTCTTTCCTGTTTTTCTCTAATCCTTTCACATTTCAAAATTATCATCGAATATATTGGGTCGATCTACACGCATGAACTCTACAATTTCAATAGTTATTTAAAGTGAAAAAAAATGAGATAAGAATCAGAAGAGAATGTATAGCATGTCTTTATATTAACAAACAACTTATAAATATAGAACTTGTTTGTTAATATAAAGATCTATATGAACAACAAGTTCTATATTTATAACTTATAAATATAGAACTTGAATTAAAAAAAAAAAAAAAAAAAACTTAGAAATATAGAACGTTTTTAACTTTTTTAAATGAAAAATATATTAGGTTCTTCTACGTGTCAAAATTGTAAACAAGTGTATGTCTAGTATTTTTTTTTTTCTATTTTAAACAGTGTTTCTTTATTATTATTTTTTCTCTTTTTTTTCTAGATTATATGAAAAGAAAAGAAAATCAAGAAAAGATTCCGAGCTTATGGCAGGCCTGTTGGAAACACCTTTGGGAGAATTGCACAAAAAATATGGGATAAATGCAAAATGATTATATGTGGCCGGCCTAAATTACAACCTATCATATCAAAATGAATTCAAAGGTTCTTAGGATATGCTAAAAAAAATATAATTTACTCCTTCAAGTCAATTCCATTAAAACATTTAACGGATTCCGTTAAGTGTGCCACATCAACGCTAATAAAAAGGCAACATGTGCCACTCTTAATTTAGGGAAAATATATTATAAGTCCCTAAGTTAACACACCAAAATTAAAAACTTTCTAGGTTTTTTTTTTCGACAATTTACTCCTTGGGTCAATCGAAACTACAATAAACTCTCTACCGTCAAAATTTTTTAACAACCATTATGGCTACTCAAAACGCATTGTTTTACCTTATTAAAATATTAATTTTTTATTAATTTAATTTAAAAAATTAAATCTAAAAATTAAAAAAATTGAAGGGTGGCAGCGGCCACTACCCAACCCCTATGGGGTGGCCGCAACCCACCCATGGGGTGGCTCGAGCCACCCCTTGGGTGGTTTGGGGTGGCTCGCTGGAGGCCACCCCAAACCTTCCATGGGGTGCCCGTGAGCCACCCCATGAGTGGAGGGGTGGCCCGCGAGCCACCCCATGGGTGGAGAGGTGGCTGGTGGGCCACCCAAAACCCCCCAATGCGGTGGTCGGGAGCCACCCCATGGGAAGAGGGGTGGCCCAAACCCCCAATGGGGTGTCTGTGAGTCACTCCAAACCACCGAAGGGGTGGCTCGAGCCACCCCATAGGGGTTCGGTAGTGGCCAGGGGTGGCCCCTGGCCACCCTTCAATTTTTAAAATTTTTAAATTTATTTTTTTATTTTTAGATTTAATTTTTTAAATTAAATTAATAAAAATTAATATTTTAATCAGGTAAAACGGTGTGTTTTGAGTGGCCCTAATGGCTGTTAAAAAATTTTGACGGTAGGAAGTTTATTGTAGTTTCAATTGACCCAGAGAATAAATTGTAAAAAAAAAAAAAAAAAAACCTTAGGAGTTTTTAATTTTGGCACGTTGACTTAGGGATTTATAATATATTTTTCCCTTATATATATAACTGAAAAAAATGAAAGGGTTGGACAGCCATCCTTTGGGGGTGTTGGGAGTAGATCTAGGTGTAACGACCTAGATTTTAAAACTCTTATTTAAATAATATTAAATAGATTAAAAATATAATCGATAAATTCGAACAATGATATGTGGATTAATGATATTAAATAACTATTTAGTGTTAAAAATATATTACATTGATTTTTGACCTCTTATGTATATTACTTCAATTCTAAGAATTTAGCTTCACTAATATGTTTATGGGCATAATCAAACCCAATCTAGTGAATAAATTATTTATATTGGTGTTTAGCGAAGTCATAAATTAATTTGAAGTTTTGCAATTTTTAGCCTAAAAAGCAGTGTCTTAATTTTCATACTGTCTAAATGAGATTAAAACTGCTAAAGAAAGATACCAAAGCTAGCCACCTTTGTTGAAAGCTTAAAGTCTTCTAGTAATGATGATTATAGTAAATATCATGATTATAATGATTTAATAAGGCAAGTGACCAAGTGGGAATGAAAATAGTTAAAGCCTAAGTTGAATTGGAAACTTTGTGTAGGCCAAAAATAGATTTAAACGAACTCGGATGAAGTCGAACCAAAAATATAAAATGTTTGTCTTAGAGCCCTCTATCTACTCTCAAAATTTCATGTCAATTGGGGTACGTTTGGACATTGAAAAATGGATCGGAATACACTGCCCTCATTTTGGATGAAAATTCTAATTAGTATAGAGCAAGAAATATGGACTAGGTTCATTCTTTTGGTTAAATCCATCTCAACCCTTAGATCAAATGTGTAAAAATAAATCCTAACCATTCATTCTCTTATAAATAGAGCCTTAGCTAAATTCACTTTCACTTAAGTTTTTACAATCTTAGAACAAGTAAAATTGTTTGCTCATCCTTTCATTTTATTTCTTAGTTCTAGTCAAATACCATATAGCCTAAAATCTTTCTTGTAGTATTCAAATGTTTTTCTAAACTAGCTACCTAGAGAAGATTTGGTGGAGTTTTACTTCTAAGGATTTTTGGGTAAGTGTTTCTTGTATAAATGTCATGATTTATTGCTTTTATTACTTGTCCTCATTTAATTGTTTAAAGACCCAATAAGCGTATAATGTAAAATAAAGTAATGGATATAAGTGAATTAATAATAAAGAGTTAGTGGACAAAATCAATTAAGGACTTACAATATTATCTATATATTATTTACTTTACAGTATTTACATTCAGTCATTTCTTTTATGTCATTTAAATTTTTGTTCATATTTCTGGCGGTAAGGACCATTTGATGTCATCCCCGAAATATGCATTATTTACATTCAGTTATTTCTTTTATATCATTTAAATTTCTGTTCATATTTCTGGCGGTAAGGATCATTTGATGTCATCCCCGAAATATGTATTATTTACATTCAGTTATTTCTTTTATGTCATTTAAATTTCTGTTCATATTTCTGGCAGTAAGGACCATTTGATCTCATCCCCGAAATATGCATTATTTACATTCAGTTATTTCTTTTATGTCATTTAAATTTTAATTCATATTTTTGGCAGTCATCCCCAGAATATGAATTCAGTATTTACATTCAGTCATTTCTTTTATTGTCATTTAAATATTGATTCATACTTTGGTAGGTACGGACCATTGGTCTCATCTCCAAAATATGAGTCATGTTTTATATATATTATTTATAATACTAGTTTGTATTTAGTGATACTGGCCATTAGCCTCGTCACCAAAAATGAATTCAGGCATAAAGTTAGTTATAAGTAACTATCTTAGATTAATATAATAAAATGAGTAAGTAAAGATGAAGTGACGGATAATAAATAAATATAAAAGATGAGGGTCTTTAAACAATGATATTGTTGGAGAATGAACTAAGTATTGTTTGTATGTATGTATTATATGCAGAAATGGAGCAGAATACTACACTAAGGAGAGTAAGTATGGATATACTTACTGAGTACTAGCTTTGTTTTATTGTTATAGGAATTCTTATTTTGTCTTATTGATATAATTTTGCAATACAACTGCTGCATAATGTGTCTAATAAAATGGGCTGATAAGATGGCCACCTTAAGAACAAGTCTGGTCGATTGCCGCGAGGAACCGCCGTATCTCGGTGGATGGGGTATATAACCGCCCAACAGCCTAATATATAACTAAGTCAAGGTGTAGTTGCCAGCACCAAATGTAAACCTCTAAAGTGTGAGGGACATAACGGACGTAAGCGGTGAGAGCTCATGAGAAGAGGTCTCAAGAAAGATTATCATAAAACACAAACTAATCTGTCATTACGCTGCATTCACAACTCATTCATTATTATATATTTTAGTCTTTAATCTTATTTGTTTAAACTAGTCTTTTTAGTCTTTATATCTAGGAAAATAGATTACTCACTTGTTTGCCTATGTAAATATGATAACGTCATCTTTACATAGATCTTGATGCAGGGATAGAAAGTGAGGACGATGATCCTTTTACTGGTTTTGATGGTTGATAGACCATCTGCTGCAGGATTTATGCTTACTCTATGGAGCAAGTCTCATTTATGTTAATCGCTTTTATTATGTATGGTGATGTGTGTAAACTTAATAGATATTACTATGTTAATTTAGGTGCCGTCTGTGGCATATATTTGGTACACCTAGTGTGTACATATATTGTAATGAAAACCATGTTTTTATTTTATTTAATAATACATCACCTCGAGGTATTTCAGTCAGCTCAACTGTATTGTGTAAGTTAATCCTAGGTCATAGAAAAAGAAAAAAATATACATACTCCGCTGTAAGATTGTATTTTCTAAAGTTGCAGCGTCACGACTTCGATATTTGCTAGTTCAAATATCGGGGCGTTACACTAGGGGTGGCCTTCGACTTCGGGGAGAGCTTGAGACGGCGAGGATGATGACGACGACCCCATACAGAAGATTCTTGAACCATTCAACAAGGATCAGATTATAAACCTACTCCATGAAGCAGTGCATAAGCAGCCGGACATGGTAGATCAGATCCAAAAGGTTGTGTACAAGGACTATTATGAGCAAAAACGGAGGAGGGGGTGGACCTTGGCCCCAGCCACCCCCCAAAAAAAAAAAAAAAAGAAAAGATTAGTCCCCCCAAAAAAATAGGCGGTCCCTAAAAAAAATTTTAGGTCTTCATAAAAGTCCCAATACCCCTTCTCTTCTCACTTCCTCCCCTAGTCCCCTTAACCCCTTTCCCTCACCGCTTCACACTCAAAGCGAATTTGAGAGAGTCTGAAAGAGAGATCGCCAGTGAAAGAGTGAGATGCAAAGATTGAGAACTTGAGAGAGAGAGAGAGAGAGTTTCGAATTTAGAGAGAGGGCACTATTGCGGGAGGTAAAATTCTTGCAATTTTCTTGTAAATTTCGTTATATAATCTTGGGATTATAATTTAGAAACTAGAAATTGTGAGGATTTGTAAATTGTGAGACTTTGTGTTAGTTGACTTAAGTCTGAATTTTGGAAATTTCTATGATTTTTTTTTTGTTATTTTCTTTATGTATATATGTAAATGTAATAATGTAACGCATGCGTATATTTGTTTGATGAGGTTAATTATTTCTCGAATAGTTTTCTTTCTAAAGCATTTTTGTAGAAGTTGTTTTTGAAATTTTATGCTTTCTCCCAATTTTGTTTGTAGATGATGGAAAAGTCAAATACGATACTTGACTTTTTCAAACGAAAAAATGCACAAACTTCAAATGTCAACATTGCTGATACATCATCGCCAGCTTTTGATATTCCAATTTCTAAAAATTCTTCTAAAAGACTTCGGAGAGTTGATGGCAATGAATTTAATATTAGTTTATTTGAGTTTGATCCTGGATTGCGTCGTCAGATATGGGAATATGATGTTAATCACCGATATGAAATTCTAAGAACTTACATTAATACTGGTCCGTACCGACCTCCGGTCTCAAATTACCCTAAGAGTCAAAGAGAGAGATCGCCGAGTCAAAGAGAGAGATCGCTAGTGAAAGAGTGAGATACAGAGATTGAGAATTTGAGAGAGAGAGAGAGAGAGAGAGCACTGTTGCGGGAGGTAAAATTCTTGCAATTTTCTTGTGAATTTCGTTATATCATCGTGGGATTATAAGTTAGAAGCAAGAAATTGTGAAGATTTGTGAATTGCGAGACTTTGGGTTGGTTGACTTAAGTCTGAATTTTGAGAATTTCTCTGATTTTTTTTTTTTTTGTTATTTTCTTTAGGTATGTATGTAAATGTAATAATGTAACACATGCATATATTTGTTTGATGAGGTTAATTATTCCTCGAATGGTTTTCTTTCTAAAGCATTTTTGTGGAAGTTGTTTTTGAAATTTTATGCTTTCTCCCGATTTTGTTTGTAGATGATGAAAAAGTCAAATACAATATTTGACTTTTTCAAACGAAAAAATGCACAAAGTTCAAATGCACAAACTTCAAATGTCAACATTTGTGGTACATCATCGCCTGCTTCTGATATCTCAATTTCTGAAAATTCTTCTAAAAGACTTCAGAGAGTTGATGGCAATGAATTTAATATTAGTTCATTGGAGTTTGATCCTTTCAACCTTCATGGTACAATCTATTTCCTTCATGGCTTGAATATTTACGTGAGAAAGATGCAACCTTTTGTCTATCTTGTTTTCTCTTTAATAAGCCATCTGGGCATTTTACACAACGTGTATTCACTATAAATGGATTCAAGAATTGGAAGAAAGTTAGAAATTGAAAAGATTGTGCCTTTCTCAATCATATAGGAAAAGATCTTACTTCATTTCATAGAGTTGCTGAGAAGTCATATGAAAATTTGAAGAACCAATCGCAATCGAGTACAGTTGAAAGCCTCAATTGATGTTGTTCGAGTTCTTGCATTTTAAGGTGTTGCTTTTAGAGGTCGAGATGAAAGTGTGAGTTTTACAAATCATGAAAATTTTCTTGAGATATTGGATTTGATGATTTCATATAATGAACAGCTTGCTAAAGTAATTGCTAAAGCTCCCAAAAATGCCACTTACACATCACCAACGGTACAAAAACAAATTTTACATGTTTTTTCAACCAAAGTGAAGGAAGTAATTCGTAATGAAATTGGTGATGCAAAGTTTTGCATAATTGTTGATGAAGCTTGTCATTAGTCAATGAAAGAGCAAATGGCTATAGTTTTAAGATTTATTGATAAGAATGGCTTTGTGCGATAACACTTTTTTGGACTTGTTCATGTCTTTGATGTTGTGGCATTAACCTTAAAAAAACGTATATATTCTGTATTGTCTAAACATCAACTAGACATTCAAAATATTCGAGGGTAGGGATATGATGGCACAAGTAATATGCGAGGGGGGTGGAATGGGTTGCAAGCTTTGGTTTCAAATGATTGTTCATATGCCTACTACATTCATTGTTTCGTACATCGTTTGCAATTGACATTAGTGGCGGCATCAAAAGAAGTCATTTATGTTCATCAATTTTTTACCAAATTGAATGTTGTTGTCAATTTTGTTTGTGCCTCATGCAATTGGTATGAAGAATTGCGGGTTACCCAAGTTGTTGAAAATGCTTACATGATTGCATTTGATGAGATTGAGAGTGGAAGAGGACTTAATCAAATTAGTATTCTACAACGAATTGAGTTGGAGTTCTCACTTGAGATCAGTTTCTAACTTGATCAAAATTTATAGTCCATCTTGTGAAGTTATTGTTAAAATCATTGATGTGGGAACTTCTTCTTCCCAACGAGCAGAAGCTGATTCAGTTCATCATGTAATGACTTCATTTGAATTTGTATTCATCTTACATCTCATAAAAGAAACTATGCAGATCACCAATCATCTATATCAAGCATTGCAATCCAAATCTCAATACATTTTCAATGTCATGCATCTTGTTTCATCTACTAAAAGGTGTATCCAACGATATAGAGATGATAAATGGGAAGTTTTACTTACCAAAGTGAAGTTGTTTTGCAATAAACGCAACATAGATGTTCCAAATATGAATGCCAATTATTTTGATAGAAGAGGTCGAGCTCGCAATCAACAAGCTGACTTTACAATTGAGCATCATTATCGTGTGGATATTTTTTGTGTTGCAATAGATTCTCAATTGCAAGAATTAAATCGCCGGTTTAGTGAGCATATAGTGGAGTTGCTTATTCTCGGCTCGGCACTTGATCCACTAGTGAGTCTTTTAGAATTGATGATATTTGTCAGTTGGTAAATAAGTTTTATCCACAAGACTTTACTGATCTTAAAAAGAACAGTTGGAAATAGAACTTTACCATTATGAGCATAATATAGTTCAAGATTCAAGTTTTCAATGATTGTTAGATATTTCCGAATTGTGCCAATGGTTGGTTAGAACCGAAAAATCAACTATCTATCAACTTGTTTTTCGAGTTGGTGTGCTTTTGCTTACTTTTCCCGTTTCTACCGCAACTACAGAACGAGCATTTTCAGCCATGAATATCATCAAAACTAGGCTTCGCAACAGAATTGAAGATGAGTTTCTGACGGATTCTTTGATGTTGTACATCGAAAAAGAAATTGCTGCAACATTTAGTACAGATTCAATCATAAATGATTTCGGGATATGCAAACACGACGGGTTCCATTTTGATAGGTGTTTGAGCTAAAATTTGAAATGTTTTATGACACAACTATCTATGTATCTTTTTCTTCATATGTTTATCTTTTTGTTAAAATTGAATTGAAGCAAAAAAAAATTTGTATACGCTACTTTTATGTATTTTGAATTTATACCTCGATCCCCCATCAAACTTTCTGAATTCGTCCCTAGTTATGAGCGTGGTTGTTTGGTAGATGGTGATAGGGAAATAAGAACACTTGGCACTTCAAGGGGCCAACTCCTCCACTCTCTAACTCACGGTTAAGAGATACAAAAAAGGATATAATTTCTCAATGATTCGTTAAGTAAAAGATGAAGCTTAAATACATAAAATAATTGTGTAACTACTGACCCACTAAAACACTACTACTCCCTCTACTCCATAATTGAAATACATGACTAACCCACTACTCTAATCCACTAGTTTGACCCACTAACACACAGTCCGTAATGGACTTAACTTCTACATTCGCGTTCTTATCTCTCTAGAATATTCTAGGTAGTAAGCCGGTGGCGTTTTAGGGAAATACAAAACTGAATGGAAATAAAAGACTGAATATAAAAGACTGCTGCACTGGCCACGTGGAACCTCCTCTTCCTCCTATTTTGGTTCAGCTGATGACACGCACCTAACAAGGACTCGGCACACTGCAAGATCTTTGTCCAAAGCCTTGGGTGGGACACGAACACCGAGACCCTCTCCAAGGCGCTCAAGCAGTATAGAGAAGCTACTTATGTTTTTCTCTAAGTACAGAGAAATTGAGGAAGGGCCATTGGGGCTCGATAAGCCCAAAAGGTTTTGTTTGTTCATGTCCAATACGATCGTGAGAGCCAAGAAGGCTCTGAAAGAGCCACACAAGAATTTCGACGGTTGCACCCCCAAACGGATGGCTTTCAGTTTTTTTCTTTAAAAAAAAAAATGAATTTTTTAGTTTGTTTTAGTGTTATATATTTTTATATTTAAATATTTTATTAAAAGGGACACATGTCGTCATTTTATTGGCCCTGATGTGGCATTTAACGAAATCTGTCAAATGTTTTAACGAAATTTGACTTTAAGGACTAAATTGTTTTTTTAGCATACTCTTTGAGTCCATTTTGATACGATAGGGAATAATTTGTAATTTAAGCTAACCATAGAGACTAATTTTGCATTTATCCCAAAAAATATTAGTGGGAGACAAAAGAAAAAATATGCTTGTATCTTTTTTATATAACTAAAAGATTATCCTTGTAGAAAATTTTGAACCATTGAGGTCACAAATTTGTAAAGGATCCCTAAAATTGATTTCAGAAAATGATTTTTGCATTTTATGGTGTTTACTGATACGTAAAATAGTGGTCAATGGAAAATATTTTCCTTTTGACCGAAAATTCTTCTTTAATTTTTGAAAAATAGTTTACGGTAAACCATTTTTCAACTTTGAGCATCTCATTCTTAAATCGACGAACCCTGCCAAGACCCGCCTAGGACCTCGTCGAGACTTGTTCGAGACCCACCCAGGACTTGGCTGAGACTCACTTAGGACACGCTCGGGACCCCGCCAGGACCTCATTGAGACTTGCCCGGGACCCACCCGGGACTTGACCGGGACTCACCCAGGACACGCTCGAGACCCCGCCAGGACCTAAACGGGACCTGCCCTGGACTTGACCGGGACCCGCGCAAGACCTGACCAAGACCCGCCCGAGACTCGCCCAGGACTTGATTGGAACCTGCCCAGGACCTATCCAAGACCCTGCTTGGACTTGACCGGGACTTGACTGAGACCCAACCGGACCTACCTAAGACCCCACCGAGACTCGCTAGGGACCCACTTAGGACTTGATTGGGACCTGCCCGGGACCCCGTCAGGACTTGACCGGGATCCACCTGGAACTTGACTAGGACTCTCTCGAGACCCACCCGGGACTTGACTAAAACCCAACCGGACTCGTTGGGACTTGATCGAGACTCGTCAAAAAATATTTTCGGCGGAAAACATTTTCCTTGAAAATAATTTCTTAGAAAACATTTTCCGGTATTTGCCATGTACGGAAAATCAGGTGGGTCCCAGTCGTCGAAAAACATTTTCAGTAAAAAACATTTTTTTGGAAAACATTTTCCGGTATTTGGTGTGTACGCAAAATCATATTAAACACTAAATTATGAAAATGTCCCTATCGGGTCTTAGGCGGGTCCTGCCAAGGTCTCGGGCAGATCCCGACAGGGTCCTAATAGGGTCTAGGCGGAGCCCGGGTGAGTCGTAGTGGGGTCCTTGCGGAACTCTCTTCGGACACCTATAAGACTTGGTCAGGAGATTTTCGTAATTTAGAGTTTAATATGATTTAATGAAAATATATATATATATATATATATAAATTTTTGATTTTCCGTGCGCACACAATAAACGCCATAAAACGTTTTTGGCCTAAAACATTTTCAGATGAAAATCATTTTACATCGAAGTAAACGGAGCCTTAATGGAATCTCCTTTGTAACAACTACATCCTTAAATCTCATGTTAACCTCTTTTGTAACCATCAGATCCTTAAATATCATATTAATAGCTATAGTCTATAGATTCTTAAATCTCTTTTGTAACTTCCAAATGCTTAAAATAAAATATAAATATTTGAAATACTCAAAATAATTATTTTATGTATTTATATTAAATAAATCTACTAGGCCGTCCAGCGACCACAGAAGGGAGAAGTATACTACAATGAGAAAAGGAAATAACCGCTATTTAGGATTGTATACTTGGGTAGTTAATAACCGCTATTTAGAAAGAAAAACAAAAAAAAAAAAACAAAAATCAATTGTAGTCAATTTAAACCCTTCTTTTAATTTTTAATGGCAATACCTAAAAAGATCAAAATATCCATGATTTTTTTTTTTTTTTTTTTTTTTTTTTTTTTTAAGTTTTGAAATTAAGGATAAATTTGAAATTTTATAAAAATCTAAGGAGTATAAATGTCATTGTCTCAACTTTAACGTTTAAAATCTAACGGATGGGTTCAAATTGACTACAATTGAAAGTTCATGGGTTCAAATTGAGAGGTTTTGAAGTTTTGGGGACGTGTCAAAACACGCGGTAATTCAAGAGTTTAAAGTGAAGTTTTCCCTAAAATCTAACAGCTCTTCATAAGATTATTCTTGGTTGGAAAGAGGTCATTACATATTTTTTTGGGAAAAATCCACTTTACCCCCCTAAAGTTTCAGAAGTTTTTCAATTTGAACCCAAAAGTTTCAAAATTTGCAATATACCCCCCTAACGTTACAAAAATTGTCAATTTAAACCTTCTGTTAGTATCTGCCGTCAAACTGGATGGAAAACGTCTCACGTGCATATCACGTGAGCTTTTTCAGCCCACTCTTTCAAGTTTGCCCTCAATAACACCTAAAGCCCTTTTCTTTCTCTTTTTTCACTCCAACCGTAGTCAACCCCTTTTTTTCACTATCCCTCACGGCCTCACGTAGCTCCCACGCAACTACCTCCCCCTTTTTCACTCCAATAACCACAGAAGTCATACGGTTGAAGACGACTAGAAGAAACGTGGTCCCCTTGTGAGTACCGAAAGTGATTTTCGAGGTCCTCGTGTGTTTCTACCCCACCCACATGACACACATACGACAAGAGGAAGACGACAGTTTGGGTGAATTCGTTCATGGTCCTCTTGTGGTTGGAGAAAGTGGACAGCACACTACCCTCTTACATAAATTTGATTAAATTACAAGGTATGCCCCAAATTTGCTGATACTGATGAAGTTTAGTGTAATATTGGGGGAATAATTAGGGTTTACGGTTTTGTGTAATATTGGGGGATTTGGGGGAATTTTTAAGGTTTAGGGTTGTTGTCGATTGAAATTAATAGGTTGGTTAAATGGTTTGAAAAAAGTTTGGCTATGGATTTGTTTAGGGTTTAGGGAAAACGATTAAAGATTCATTTAGGGTTTGTTGAACAGTGGTGTATTTTGTAGTTTGAATTTTGTACTCTGAATTAGGGAAAATTAAGAGAGGCTGAATTTTGTAGTCTCAGGTGCTAGTATTGCTTGTTTGATGGGCTTGTTCCTGGCATAATTAAGATTTGGATATTTTTAATGAATTACCACTGAAGTTCTCATTTCTGATTTGAGATAAATGAGTCAAAATAACGAGTTACTAACAAGACTGTAAAGCACATAAAAAATATATATATATTTAGCAAGTTGTCTATTAGCATGAAATTTTGACTCATAAGGCTCAATAGATCATCTGCTATTGTAACCCCCACCTCCTTGTGCCCAGTTCCAAAAAGAAAAATTGTACCAGTGCTGACTGTAGGTAAACAGATTAAATTTGCCCAAATCATGTCTTTAGATTTAAAAACTATCCTATTCATAATGATATATTTAAATAATAAAGAGAAGTTCATAACTAAGAAAAAAGGGTAAAAAGTATGAATACCATTTGAGCTATTGAAAAAAAAAATTATGGCACAATTTTTAGATGTAACATATGAATTTCTAATTTCTATTTGATCACAATGATAATGTATTATGCATTTATATGGCAGTAGCAAGTGGTGGTGGACTTAATGGATGAAAGAAAAAGGAGATACTTTGTGCACGCATTTGTAAGAGAGAGAAGTGCACTCACACATTGAATCAAATCACTACTGATCATTAAGTGTGTATATATATATATATGCACTTAATGATCAGTAGTGATTTGATTCCAATCTTTTCCAAAGACGCCTATGGGATATTAACAAAAATTATATCATCTGTCAACACCAAAGGGTTAATTACATGTTAAGAACAAACTAAATTAAGAATAATAACCGAACACTACAGTTTTAGTCATCATAAATCATGAAACATTTCTAAATGAATAATCTATTTCTTCCGCTTCAACAAAACGACTAAAGCATGACGTTGAATGATGATGGATGTATGCTGTGATTTCAATGATCATATCATTTGGGGGGAAAGTGTTAGAGAGTTTTAGTTTCGACAAGGTGTTCATTCTTATGGTATAATAATATTGTTTAGGGATATGAAACCAAGTCAAATAATTCCTTGCTTATAGTCATTATTGATGCAGGATATAAATTCCTATCAACTGCAAATTGTGGAACTTCCTTAACCCGCCCAATTGCCGGATTTAGAGTTATTCGATAGGTGGTTTAAAATTCGTAAGTACTTGTCAAAATTTTTTTTTGATAATGGCTATTTCATTCTACCATCTTCAATTTACAATTAAATCATTGTATCAATTTGGTTTATTTTTCTTTAGATGTTTTTTATTATAAAATTTGATAAAATATTTATTTTCACTTTGTAGGATGGCCAATTCAAGATTAGTGTTCGGGGTCCATTATGGGGGTAGATTCAATAGGACAGTTGGATGTGAGTATGTTGAGGGGGATGTAGATCCATACAGAAAGCGTTGACCCAGATGAATTGTCTTACTTTGAATTGGAAGTCATATGTCGACATTATGGGTATAACTTAGGGGATTTAATTTATTTTCAAGAACCTAGTAAAACTCTAGCTAGTGGGTTGCATTTGATTACATATGACCATGCTGTGTTATCTATGGTTGCCTCCCATACTGGTCATATCATAGTGCACTTATTTGTTGTTTCTTTTGGAGAGAGTGGAGTTGGTGAAGAGGAATGTGAAGAAGAGGATGAAGACGAGGATGGAGGGAGGGCTGATCTTAACGACCCTTGATGGCGTGATAAGATTAGTGATGACGAAGATCTATTTGATGTAGATGTTGATGGGATTGATGATGGGGCTGGACCATCAAAAACACAACCTAATACGTCCAATGTAGCGGAGTGTGAGGATAAGGAACATGATAGGGATGAAAGAGGTGTAGAAGAGGGTGATGATGATGGAAGTGATCATCATGACAATGATGAGGGAGAGGCTGCTGTTGATGAGCAAGATGAAGTGGATAACAGTATGAGTAAGTTTAAGAAATCATTTGATGACGATGATGATGATGATGACAACTCCGACATGGGTAAGAGTGATATTTTTGTGTCACCAGTCCTTATTGATGAAGATGGTGAAACCGTATCTGCACCCACATTAGATTTTCATGCTGTGGATCTAGGGGATCCAGCCATTCAGCTTTAGATGAAATTCCCAAATATTAAGATGTTTAGGGAAGCTGTTAGGGTGTATAACTTGAAGAGGGGGAAGGATGTCAGATTTTTAAAAAAAATGAAACAATGAAGTGTGTGGTGGTATGTAGAGATGCCAAATGTAAGTATCGAGTGTATGCAAGGAAGATGCCTGAGGAAGAATCATTTCAGTTTTGGTATGTTTGGTGAGAAATTATGTTTGGTGGTGTGTAAAATTATAGGTTCTATACTTTGTAGTTTTGATATGTTTGGTTTTGTGTAGAATGACATGTAAATTTGTTGTTTGGTATGTTTGGTGGTGTGTAAAATTATAGGTTCTATACTTTGTAGTTTTGATATGTTTGGTTTTGTGTAGAATGACATGTAAATTTGTTGTTTGGTATGTTTGGTGGTGTGTAAAATTATAGGTTCTATACTTTGTAGTTTTGATATGTTTGGTTTTGTGTAGAATGACATGTAAATTTGTTGTTTGGTATGTTTGGTGGTGTGTAAAATGATAGGTGAAACTTTGTAGTGTTGGTATGTTTGGTGGTATGCAAATTAGGTTGCGATACTCATGCCATTATTAATGTGTTTTGCTGTGTTTAGTGGTTATGTAAATATTCATTTCAGGTAACATTTGTAGTGTGCGTGTAAGGTAAATATACATGAAATTTACAGCTTTGTCAGTTTTGGTACATTTATACAGGTTTTCCATATACTATTAGTAATGATACTAGGTACTATGCACTCCTTAAAACGTTTTAAATGCAATAATGCAAAGTAGGGTCTTTGCACAAAATAAAGTCCAAACATGATAACTCAAAGAAGGAAATTGTAAGTTATTTTTGCTTAAATTAACAAGGTAAAACCATAGTATTGGTCTTGTAAGCATGCAGTAAGGTTCCAGATATTGATTTTAGCAAGTTTTGATTTTCCATGAAATTTGTAATTCTTAGCAATATATGATTCCATCCAAAAAGCTAATGAGGCTGTACAAAAGTGAATGACTTGAAGCGAGCCATGTCATCAATACAAAAATAAATCCCACATCAGACTATGGTCTTCAAATAAATCCCACATGGGACTACATAATGACAACATGAATAACAACTTATATCATACTTCGCATTGGTTACGAACATATCAAAAAACCACAACAGAAAACTACAGCAAGATCCACCAACCCCACCATGACGGCCAACCTCAAGACAGCATCACACGGCCTACTTTGCATACATGGTGACCGTTGGAAGTGTATCCATAGAAGAACATGCATAGTGCCAAGATTATTAAGCTCCATAAACAAACAATTATTGTCTGGTAATTCTTCTTCATTGCATGCATCTTTATCTCTCCAATCTCTACTTGTTTACGATACTGAGATATCTCACTCTCCATTTCTGCCTTGAGCTGTGCAATTTTTTCTTATTTTCTGCTCTCACCTTCCCAACTTCAACTTCAACCAATGTTTCACATCGTTTGGCTTGAGCCTCCAAATATTCATGCCTTTGATGCAAACGATGAACCACCTTCCTACCAAAGGAGCACATCTTTGGATCAAGCCACTCAAAGAAACCACAGTCTTGGTTAATCTGCAAAACACATTACACCTAGCAATCACCAACCACTCAGAGATTATTAAATAAGAACACATTTTATGTTCATACCATGATTACATAAAATATCAAGTACTTGCCTTCCAATTTTCACAACTCACAAACCTCCTCCCAAAGTTTTTCTCGGTATTGGTGTTTTTGACAACTGTGGGCCGCTCGCAGAAACAAAGGCGTTGTAGTGCAGATGAAGCACTGCTTTGAGTTGAACCAAAGAAACTTGTACCTTCATTTGAGGTATCCATCCTACATGATATACTAATACATAGTTAGTTTGCTTGCACATTATTGTCGATCACATTTGAAAGCAACCATAATGTATGCATATGCTCGAACTCAAGGGGTAATAATGCATGCAAGCAACAAATCTATTATGAACCAATATGTTTAATATATAATATTGGTACTTAGATTACCTGTTTACTTGCAAGCATAAACCAAGCTACGTTTTACTACTTGATTAATACAATTTTTTTTTTTTTTTTTTAACACGGGAAATATTCTTCTACAAATTACACTATTACAGTTCTAAAACCTAAGACATACACTTAAATAAAAAGAATCTGCAAACTATAATGTTAATCGGAAAAATACTATCAGCAATAGCCTTCAAGAAAGATATAATCCTTATTTTCACTTCAAGTTTAATTCTTTCTGTGTTTTTTTTAGTAGAGACAAATCCCATATGAAAAATGACATGTTGTGCAAACATATATTTCTTCTAATGGACCAGAAAAAGGAGAGTTTCCTTCACAAAAAGCACACACAACGCACACACTTAGAATGCCTAAATGAAAAAGTAGAGTGTAACCCAAAGTTAGCCCAAAGCTATCCCAAGGAACAATGAAGCTTGGTAGGGTCTTTGTGTCCATTGTCTTCACATACATGTCTATGTCATCAGAGTCTCTGATAAGCGCCGAATGTTGAACATTCAAGCCCCTTAATTTGCATATGTTAATTCCTTAGCGTTGTTATTTGTTTGATTTTGTTTTGTTTTTGTGTTTTCAGGTTATAAATAAAGATGCAATTAATTCCATTGATTTTGGGCTTAAAAGCACACTTTGAGATGATTAAGCGTAGCCAATCATAACAGAGGACTTATATGTTGTGGTTAAGTTTAATCAAATAAAGGAAGGGATTAATTCGGAATTTCTAAAATTGGAGTCAAAATCGGATTGAATTCAAATTTGGATTCTGCATACGTCTCGGTATTTTGGCCATAACTTTCGGTTCAAATATCCGATTGAGGTGATTCAAGCGGCGTTAGAAAGATAACTAAAATTTCTACAAATCATTGTGAAATATAATTTTCCTAATTCGAAGCGTCGCAATGCCAAAATCGCTCCGCAAGATAGGAACGCAATTTTGGGCGAATCCTATTCCGATTTGGACTTAGGTTTTCTTTTTCCTAATTGGACTTGGACTTAAATCTCCGAAATTTATAAGATTACTAGGGCTTCTAAGACTATCCTAAGCCCTATAAATAGGCCTCTAAGTATTGAGAAAAAACACACCGCCTCTTAGAGCTAAAATTTCAGTAAATTGTCTGTGGAGCTTAGAAGATCATGAGCGGCTAAACCCCTTCGTGGGGTGTTGATGTAACCCTATCCAAGTACAATGGTTTGATTGTATTTAATTTCTAGATTTTCAATTTATACGTGTTGATTGTATAACTATGAGAATTGCTACCTTTTGATTATGTTCTTAATTATTAAATGCAATTGTTCTTAAATTCCAAAATCAATATTTGTGAAATTCTTTTCTTGTCTTAGAAAGTATTTTACTTTTGTTGATCTCAAATCATTCTTGTTTTCTGTGATTATGAGGATGATGGTTATACAATGGGTTTAATTGACATATGATCAATAGGATTTGATAGGCCATGCCTAGGGAAGACGGATTGTACTACACCCTAATTTAGTGTAATTTGGGTAGACAGTCCGTGCCAGCCGAAGATGGGTTACACTTATTCATTGATTGTATGTATCCTATTAAATAATTTGATAATTTATACCTAGGGAAGACGGGTCGTACCGCATCTTAGTGGTTAGGTGGACGATTCGTGCCAACCGAAGATAGATTATGCTTATTCTTTAATAAGGTAGTTTCTTGTTTATTTATAACATGCATAGAATGAAAATCTAGAAATTAAATACAATCAAACCATTGTGCTTGGATTGGGTTACATCAACACCCAACGAAGGGGTTTAGCCGCTCATGATTTTCTACGCTCCACAGACAATTTACTGAAATTTTAGCTCTAAGAGGCGGTGTGTTTTTTCTCAATGCTTAGAGGCATATTTATAGGGCTTAGGAGAGTCCTAGAAGCCCTAGTAATCTTAGAAATTTTGGAGATTTAAGTCCAAGTCCAACTAGGATAAAGAAAACCTAAGTCCAAATCGGAATAGGATTCGCCCAAAATTGTGTTCCTATCTTGAGGGGCGATTTTGGCATTGCGCCGCTTCGAATTAGAAAAATTATATTTCACAATGATTTGTATAAATTTGAGTTATCTTTCTAACGCCACTTGAATCACCTCAATCGGATATTTGAGCTGAAAGTTATGGCCAAAATACCGAGACATATGCAGAATCCAAATTTGAATCCAATCCGATTTTGACTCTAATTTGAGAAATTCCGAATTAATCCCTTCCTTTATTTGATTAAACTTAACCACAACATATAAGTCCTCTGTCATGATTGGCTACGCTTAATCATCTCAAAGTGTGCTTTTAAGCCCAAAATCAATGGAATTAATTGCATCTTTATTTATAACTTGAAAACACAGAAACAAAACAAAATCAAACAAATAACAACGCTAAGGAATTAACATATGCAAATTAAGGGGCTTGAATGTGCAACATTCGGCGCTTATCAGTCTCTCTTCAAGACAGTCTTCTCTCCCCCTTTTTTACCCAACACATACCCTCCAACCCATTTTTCACATGAAATGGTCGAAGCTCTCCCCCCCACCCCCAAAAAAAAAATGATAGGTTGCTTTCAAATACTTTTCAATCAAACTCAGTTGATTAATTAACACAAACCCGTTAGGGAATATAGCAATATTAACACTTAAAACGCAAGAAAAATATATAACAGCAAATATTTATTACAATACTTTGGAATTAAAATGACAAAAAGCCGACATTGAAGACTATTATGTTGCATTTGGATGTGAAGATGGAAATATGAGAGGCAGACAAATAATATTCCCTTAAACCCAATTTACAAGAACCCTAAACAAGATTCCCACAAAACCCCCAATTTTACATAAAACCCTAAAATAATAGATGGTCTATATTCTGAAATTTGGGGCATACCAACTGGTTTCGTGTGTATGTGGAAGATGATTATGTCCAAGGTTGCTCCACGATTTAGTTGCTGTCGTCTTCGGCTAGTAGGATTTCGGTTCTGCACTTGAGTGTCGTCTTCAGCTAGGGAGCACGACTTGTTTTCTTTTTTCCTTGCTGTCGTGGTGTGTGCGTGTGTGTTGGAGTTAAGAAGACAAGGTGGGGTGCAAAATGGGTCCACTCGGCTGCTAGAAAAAGACAAAAAGGCCTTTATGTTCATTGAGGGCAATCTTGTAATTTTGATATCAATATTGAGGGCAAACTTGGAAGAGCAGGCTGAAAAAGCTCACGTCATATGCACGTGAGACGTTTTCCATCCAGTTTGACGGCAGATACTAACAGAAAGTTTAAATCGACAATTTTTGTAACTTTAGGGGGGTACATTGCAAATTTTGAAACTTTGGGGTTCAAATTGAAAAACCCTTGAAACTTCAAGGGGGTAAAGTGGATTTTTCCCTATTTTTTATAAAAACATTTTGACATCATCAAGTACTTTCAAACTTCAAAGAGAGTTCATTCCTTCAATAAAAATTTGGCATATCATCTAAAAACATCAAATACAATTGAGATGAAAGCACCTTATCTTTAATTCAAATCAATCTTATTGACTTTTCCATTTATTCTAACTCACCACCCACCTCCGTACCTCCGACATCGGAGTCTCCAAAATCAACCAAGACGGTGACTCCAATACTTTTGTCGATGGTTTTGACAATGAATATTTTGTCTATGAGGTAATTTTATCATAAGAAGAAAAATTATTTAGTATGTAATATATTTTGGTATTTCAAGCTTAAGTGTTTACTTCCTATTCGAGGGTGCAAAACACTCAATTTACACCATGACCTGATTAAAATTATTTTCAACTCCAAATAGTCCTCCACATTCTCCCAAACCCCGATCGTTTTGATCCCTCTTCCTGCATCAAGTGTTGTCTTTCTTTTTTTTTTTTTCATATGATAAACACTATGAAAAGAGAACTATTATGTTGTGTGCCAAGCAAAAGAATGTCTCATATCATACACAATGTTGCCTCTATAATGGTTACCTGGGGATAGTATTTCACCTTAATAATTGTCTCAACAGACTATATCAAGGTTTTAAAACAATTTCTAATGATGCTTAGCGAGACGTGCTTTGTTGAAACACACTATATCCTTAAAACTCATCATTTCTTATGCCTTCGAATACCCTATTTTTTCCTAACTCATCCAATAGATCTTGGATTCTTTATCTTGATGTCCCTACTAAAATTTTTGCATCATCGACTTTATTTCCTTGCACAACAATTTTGGTAAAAGAAATACGCTCATACTATAAGTCGAAATTGCTTGGACAATCACTTTTAATAAGATTTATATGTTGTGAGAATATTGTTAGTAATTAGTTTCCTAGGAATGAGGCACTCTAATTATGGGCACAAGGTGATTTGAAATAATCTTATATAACATGTCGCACAAGCTAATAGACCGAAATTCAGTAACTTGAGAGATTTTGAACTTTTGGTATAACTGTATAAGGCCAGGCAATATAAGTGAACTCTATTATATTATTTAATTGACCTGAGTTTAGAAAACTAGGGACATCATTCAATACCTTTTCTCCAAATGTTACTAATTTTCATTTTAGAAACATGCTGCAAAACCATCTGGCCTAAGTGCTTTTTGGGGTGGCATTTAATTCAAAGCTCCACTTATCTCATCCACAATAAAATCCCTCGAGAGTTGAGTATTCATGTCTTCTATAAATCTCTTTGGCAAAACAAAAAGACAATCCTCCAACAAACTAGTCTTCTCAAAAGTGAACAAATTATGATACTAATTGATGAATATCATTTCAATATGCCATTTTCATCTATAATTTTATGGGAAATTTACAAAATTTTATGAACTTCGACTCATTTTGATACTACCTTTCAAAATTTAAAAACTCTCAATTAAGGATATTAAACTTTCAATTTATTTTAATTACCCAATTCTAATAAATCTTGTCAAAAATTTTAAAATAGAAGGGTGAGATTATAAATTTTGTATAATTCAATGCATTAAATTGAATTTTTTTGAAAGTTCACAAAAGGTTAATAAGAAAGTTGAGAGCCCCTACTATGCGGTCAGACGTTAAAAGTTGTGTTTTGCAGCATCTAATCTCCTTGCGACACATCATCCATTTAAGAAAAATGTAAAAAATGAAAATGAAAACACCCACATCAAATCAAAATGAGAAAGATCAAAACAATAATAATAATAATTGTAGCCGGCAGAGATGCCAAACCCTCAAGACCCAGGCCGGCGAGAACCACAGCGTGGGTTTGGCGAGACCCACAGCGTCATGCCAGACCCACGTCGTGGGTCTCACCTCAAACCATTCTTCATCGCCAGCCAAATCCAACTGGAAAACACAAATCCAACCATCTTCGGCCAATTTTTCCACGAAACTTAGCCTCAAAATTGGATTCTAATACCTCAAAACTCGATTTTAATTCCTCAAAACTTATTTTTGGATCCAATATTAAATCCTAGAGGAAGGTTAACCTTGTAAGGATTTTATTATCCTAAAGGTTGGAGAAAAAGACTCTCGGCACCGGAGACGATAACTCTTGGTGCCAAAGAGGGTGACCCAAACAGCCCAGCAGAGAAGACCCAACGCCATTTCTTCTTTCTCTTTTCTTCTTTCTCCTTCTTTCTCTCTTTTCTTTCTTTCTTTTTTTTTCATCCGGTGTATTTAGTTGTAAGTTAAGTTTGCGCACTTAGCTTAGGTGGCAGTAGATGATTGGGAGCTGCAAAAGTGGGGCTTTGCGGGCCGACCGCATTGTTGGTTTTTCCAAGAAAGTTTTTCCCAAAAATCGAACCTCCGCTTCTCCCCTTGCTTTCTACCACGAACCCAAATAACCGCTCCTATTCTATTCCTCGAGCTAACTCAATTTTGGTAGCAAACCTGATTTTGTAAGCAAATAAAGGGGAAAAAAAAAACCGATATAGGCAGTGGAAAGATAATCTGGCCAATGAAGACCGAGCCGGCAATCCCGCCCGGGCTCGTGATATCCTCCACCGAAGGCATCCGGTTATTTCTGTCCACGGCATCCGAAGATCCGCACCTCTCGCCGGAGCTCCGACAGATCGCGTCGGATCTCTCCTCGCAAGGTAATGTGCCGTACAAGTCACTCCGAGCTCTCTGGTTCGCGTCCCGGCCCTCCACCCGACCCGCCTTGATCCAGCTCTTCTCCGGGTCGGAGTTCGTCTTCACCAGCCCCAAACCTAGAGAGAAGGTAACTGTCTAACTGATATTCGATTAAGCTTGTTTGGCTGCTCGGAAATTCTCGTGCTATCTGGCTTTAAACGGTATTACACGAGAAAAAAAAAAAAGTTGCAGGATTTCGAATTTTGGTTTTTGTTATAGTTTACATATTTTCTAAGCATGATTGTCTGCTTGGTTGTTGAGAAAACTGAGAAAGAAAAAGAATTGTTGAATGAGTTCTTCTGCTTGTTTCCATATTTGTTCAAAGTATGAGTTGGAGGGAGAGAAATGATGGAGCTTTAAGACCGTGAACGGACAGTGGAGGAACTTAAGAATTTTTTTTCTTTGAGGCTCTCTATCACTGGACAGCTGCCTTGGACTTCAACATTTCTAGCTTTCATGTTTTTCTTGATATTTTTCTTCTACTAGCTAGCAGGTTTTCTTGTAAACTTCGTGTACTTGGTTTCCCCTTTTGGTGCGTTATTATGAATTGCAAGTTTTTACATGAAAATTTTGAAATTGAAAAGACCTTTGGTCTCGCTTCTTTTCACACATTTTTTTGAATGAAAAATAATATAATGTAATTTTGTGTCATTTTTTTTGTTTTTTTTTTTTTTTTGTTTATCTGATTCAGGTTTTGTTTTGAATTTTAGAGCGAAGATTTGAAGGCAAGGCTGAGAAAGCTTGAGGAATTAGCGGAGAGGAATGCGTATCAAGAGCTTGTTAAGGATATTACTCCGAAGAAGGATGACACTGAGCCTTTCTCTTCTTACAAGGATCAACTAGGCTTTGGTGAGTTTTCTTTTCCTTTTCTTGTGGATTAACATTGCGCTGGTGAACAGTGTACATATACTCAACGGGAGATTTGAATGGAGAAAAACATTGAGTTTTAAATTGGATTGAATTTTAAACTCTAAATACTAAGTTTTCTTGAAGTCCTGATGTTATATTGGCAAATTTGGGTAATATTTTTTATTTTTTATTTTTTAACTCGGTCTCCTTTACCATATAGGAATAGATGAATTAAGTTAGACATTTTATGGTAACCTTTTTTGTTTTTGTTTTTGTAAAAATGTGATAATGCAGTCTGCCCTCTTAGCCAGTATTATATATAGACACCAAATGCTAGAAACATATACTAATTGTTGGAAAAATCTTTGTATATTGCTTGGGACAATGTATTTGAAGGGAATAGGAGCAGAACTAGTGATAGGTTAACTTACCAAAGAAAAACAGAAAAAGCTTAATCCTGCACGATCTATTACAATCTCAAAAAAGTCTTTTTAACTTTTCTTTCTATGATGTCAGGGCAAAAGAACAAATTAATTATTTGTTTGAATCCACTTATATAAAATCTTGGATATGGCCAATAATTCTGCACATTCTGTTCTGAAAGCAAATTCAATATTGCCATTGTTATATGTCATAGATCTGACCTCCTTGATTTGACTCAATCACCTCTTCGTAATCATTCAATTTTTTTTTTTTCTAAATCAATTCCTTTTGAATGAAGTCTTGTCAAACTTAATCCTAGCTTCCTTCATTGTATTGAAGATATAATATATCAAATGATGACAAACCAGTTCGCAGAACATCTTTACCTACAAAATTATTAAGATGAATAGACAAAAACTTAATACAAACTGAATCTAGATCTGCGGACTTTTATTAAGCACCAGTGGGGTGTCCTCATCTACAATTCTGGTTGCACACTATTGTTGAAAGAAGGACCTTTATCAAACACTTGATATGCGTCCTAATTTTTAATGCTTTCCTGAGTACATGGCAGAACATTTACCACCATGAAATCTTCATTTTCAATATTATATGTAATGGCTTGAAGGGCAAGTGCTTCCAAATTATTATCAGGGTAAAACTCTTTTCTTCAATTTTTTTTTTTTTTCCGAGTGCAATATTCACGGTGGTGAAGGAGAACTATTGCGACTCAGCTTCAAGATCTTCTCTTTGCATATAGTTTTGGTTCTTCTTAATAAAATATTGCTCATAATCCACACCTAAAAATTATCTCATCATTAGATGCTTCGTCCTTGTCTATGATCTTATACTTGCATTCCTTTGTCATATCCTTGAAATCTATGTTTGCTCCCACCAAGTAGAAGCGCTTCCTTTCAATTTGTGTGCAACCACATTCACCTTTTTATCCTCAGAAATTTTCATAAATTTAAGGGTAAAGTCCTCTTAACCCCCTTAAACTACCACCCTAATAACAATCTCCCCCAAACTATCAATTGCGACAATTTACTCTCCAAACTACTAAAACAATGACAATGTACCCCCCAAGTAAAATGACAAAATTACCTCTATAAAAATTCCAATTAGACAAAAATATCCCAATAAATTTTAAAAAATTAATTATTATTTTTTTAAAAATTTTAATTTTAAAAATTTTGGAAAAAGTAAAAAATAAAAATAAAAATCAAACATGTTTAAAATTGAAGAAAAAAAAACCACCCATGGGTGGTGGCAGGAGCCGCCCCACAGGTGCCTGGGCCACCCCCGAAAACAGCTTGGGGGTGGCAGAAACTGTTAGTGGGTGATGTTGACTCATTCCCCGAAACATCAAATGATCAAATTATGCCCCTGATGATTTAGAAATAGGGTTCATTGAAAATTTCCCTGATGGAGAAGATGTGGGCACAAGTCAAAAAGAAGAAACAGATGAACGAAAATCATCACCAACAGAAAACATCGAGTGTTTGACAGAAACCAATGTTTCTGCTGCCAGCAATTTGCTGGATGCTTCTGCTGTTGAAGATTCCAGCGACCCTGATAAGATGTGGGTGATCGTAATGGAAACAGTGATTAGCTCCCCATCCATGAAGAAAATTCAGTATCATTGCATGATGATATAGATAATGGGGAGGTTGCTTGTAATAATGTGCTGATGATTGGTGATGATCAGATTGCAGAGTCAGATGGGGAACAAGCTGCAAAAAGGCCGCGGCTCAAATCAAAGGTCTCCCCCTTTTTGGGGGTGGCTCGGCCACCCCCAGAAACTGTTAGGGGGTGGCCGGCCACCCCTGTTAGGGGGTGGCCGGCCACCCCCAAAAAGTGTTTGGGGGTGGCCGATCCACTCCCAAAGTTTCTGGAGTGGCCAATCAACCCCCTGGTGGGTGGCCGGACCATGCCCAGTTACCTAGGGGTGGTCCGGCACCCCTTTTTTTTAAAATTTTTTTTGCTTTTTTATATATTTTTTAGTGTTTTTATTTTAATAAGGGTAATTTTGTCATTTTATTAGCATTGAGGGTACATTGTCATTGTTTTGGTAGTTTGGGAGGTAAATTGTCACAATTAATAGTTTTGGGGGGAGATTGTCATTGGAGTAGTAGTTTGAGGGGGTTAAGAAGACTTTACCCTAAATTCAAAAAATCTTTCAACCTTGTTCAGCAAATCTAGGAAATCTTTGACATGAAGATGACTATTAAAGTTTGGTAAACCAATCTTCATTGATAATATCTAGATTCTCAATCACGATGACCTTGATAATTGTTTCCACCAAATCTTTGGATGATGCCTTTGGCAAAATCTTCATCATCACTAGAATTCTCTTCATAGGATGGCTACCTATTTGGAGGCATATGAATATGATTACGAACAAGTTGAACGCAAGTCTTATCATCATTACAAATACTGTTGTTTTCGCAGTTCTCATCTGGATTCTCGATTAATCTAGCAAGAGTTGTCAATGATTTTGCCCCTTGTAGGAGCCTCTCTCTATTGAGCGTCGTTGCTAGGGAGGTTGCCATCATTGCATGGGTTAACCATCAAGTCAAGAAATATTAAGACTTTGATACCAACTAAACATAGAATATGTGAATGCAGAAGGAATAAGAACAAAGAAACAAATCTTTCCTTTGTTGTTTTAATATTAAAAATCACTTGATATTAAACTCAATGATCTCTCATGAAATAAGGTTCAATACAAGCTTTATATAGGCTGCAAAATCATAATCCTAAGGTTACTAGAAGTTATTAAACAAAAGGAAATAAAACAAATCTTAAAAGTTTCTAATTTGAAATGATGATCTTTTTTTCTCTCTTTCTTCAGTACAAAAAATTGTAATTTCTAATTTGAGTTGTAAACAAAAAATCTAACAAAACCAAATGAAAGCTATCTTACTTAACCTATTTAAGATCATTATTCCTTGTTTAGTTTTGGTTTGTATTTTTTATATAGCTATGAATTTTAAGATCTTTTCTATTGTAAAAATCACAAGTTCATTTGGATGGTCTCTTATAAACTTGTACAGGTTTACATGTTGTGGTTATGATGTTTACCAGCTATTTGGTTGGATATGCTGCATTCAGAGCGTTATTTAACCACAGTCCTGCCATGGTACCTTCTGAATGACCATCTTTTACCATATCTCTTGCTCTGTTAGCTATTAGTCCTCCTTCAATCTTTTATAATAAGTTATTACTTCAAGCATTATCTTCTTTTTCCTAGCACAGTACTGAAATCATGTCTGCCATAAATCTTTTTTGGCAGAATGCTGCTGGAGGCATTCTTGGATTGGTTGGTGGCATGCTTGTAGAGACACTTCTTTTTATAATTAGAACCTCTAATCAAGATCATAGATCATCATCTTCTGCTTCCAAACTAAAGAAGAATCAATAGATTTGGTCTTAAGAGATTGGGCTTTTCTTCTCGTGTAGTGTGTTCGATCTCATTCATAAAGATATTTTGATAATTTTGTTGAACAGGTCACTTACACATTGTCTGGGTATGTAGCACTTTATTTGCAAGGGTATTCAAGCTGTGCAGAGAAATCAGCAAAATATATGGTTGCATTGATCTTGGCATCTCCTTGAGTCTATTTCTGGTGTGCTGTCTTCTTTCATTCCTCCTTCCTTGAGCTTGTAGTTGAATGTATAGGCAGTTTCTCTATTATTTTGATTTCTGGTATATGCCCCTATGCCTTTGTATTTTGTCTCTCTTTGGTAGGTGAAGGATAGAAAAAAGAAAACAGATGAAGAGTAGGCCAAGCCTTATATAGTGCTAAGTTCAGTCTATTCTAGTGAATCTTTGCATTTGATGAACTCTAGCTTTGATTAGGAAACATGAAAATATGTTAAGTCGAAACTGTGACCAGTTGTATGAAACCCGTTACTAAAAATAAATAAAGAAGAAGAAGAAAAAGGATAGAGTAGGGCTGAATATGGGTGGGTTATGATGCAGTGTTACTCAAGCCCGATCCTGAGGTTTGAACAGGTTGCTGCATATTTGCCTTATGTGAGGTTATGTCGTAAACAATCAACTTTTTTCAAGTAATGTTGTCTTGTTGTGAGGAAAATTTTGTTGAATATAAACTCTCGTCTGTTTTCCCTTACTTATATTTAGAAGATCCAAATGGCGAATAAGGAAGAATTGTAACTTCTCTCTACTAGGTAATGGTAATTAACGTAGAAACATGCTTAAAAAGGATAGAAACAGGCAAAGAAAATGTTGACTAATGGTTTAATTGTGTCCTTGAAAGAAGAAAAATACAGTTTTAGATTATTTTTATGAATTTGGAGTGTTCTTTCTAATATCATTGCTCCCATCAGGAATTGGTTACCTGCTTAGGTTTAAATATAAGCAACAACGATCATTGGGGATTGCTCCATCCAATAGATTGCAATAATTGAGATCTAAATTGTTTAAGAGCTTAAACCTGAGAATGAATTAGGGAGCAAAAAACCGATGGGATCTAAGCTTTATTTCGGCCACAAACCTAATCCTTTCCTTTTCCATAAAAGAACTTCCAAACAAGGGTTTATCCTCAAGGGATTGACTCAAGTAGTAAGGACCTTGGTTTTAGTGGCATTTTCATTAAATTTAAGGTTTGAATCCCTTTGGGTGCAAAGAATTCATTGGAGCCAGCTTTTTGCGAAGTCAAAGTATTACCCGATCTGTGTGGAATGAGCGCTTTGCACGGGTTCGAAGTTTACATACCAAGGATGTGTACACAAAGTGACCCTACTTTAAAGGGGTTGTCGTAAAAAAAAAAAATAAAAACTTCCAAGCAAGGGAATGGTGGATTCCCATCGTTCCATTCCTCCCAAAATGTCATCCTCTAGGCAAGGGTTTGGGACAAAACTAAAAACTCTTTCGCCTCTCCCATTTGTGTGTGTATATATATATATATATATCGGCCTAAAATATTAGGTTTGACTCCCTTTAAAATTTGATTTGATCTCTCATTTATATTTTGACCTTTTCCTATAAAAAATTTCAGCTCCTCCCCTAAAGGGTTCTAGGATGGTTTATAGGTGAGACAAAACATTTAACCTTCCATTTTTGTGGAGGCAAAATCTACCGGAGTATGTGTTATAATGTGTTATAATGTCCCAAGAGAACTAGTTATCCATCCCGCTATATTAAAGTCATGCTGATGGTGACTGTGAAGTGACAAGGATTAAGGTGTGGTAAGTAAAAAATAATGGTGATTGGTGATCCTAATTATTGAAATAGGCATGCTTTGACATGGACATTTCTATGTTTATAAACTTTGTTTATTTCTTGATAACGACAAATTTGCATCATGAGAGTTGATATCTGCTGAGATTTTTTTGTCACTAAGAATAACTTTTGCTGATTTTCTGAAGATAAGATAACTATTTGATGAAAGAAGATGAGATCTTTAAGAGAAATATCTAGGATTATAGTTTATAAAGTCAAATCAAATTTTCTTGTATTTTCTTTTAGAGACTACAAGAAGAGTTATTTTAAGAATATGTTTCCATTTAAATAAGAGATAGCTTTGCCATCCAGACTCATCATATAGAGAGCTTTGCAGTATAATCTGCCCTTGATTTAAATAACCAAAATTTTGTCCTTGAAAGGGACTCCTTTATCCTCAGCCTGCAGCATAGCTATCTATTCGGATTGGAGGATGCCCCCATTATCAAATATTCTTGGTCTTCTAGGCTCCTTTACTAGTTAATCAGCCACCAAGATAGATATCAGTACGAACATCTGTGCTCACAACATTGTTTAATGGGTCGTTATGACCAGTTCTACTTGTAATTTTCTCAGCATTATGCTCTCACACTTAAATTTTCTCTCTCAACAGCGCGAAGAACCCTCCTTCGTCATTTTTCAAGGAATGTTCTAGCCTGTTGGTCTACTTCCTAGTTTTAGTTTTCTTAGTTGTTAGTTTTTTTTTTTTTTTTTTAATCTTTTATTTCCTAGTTGTAGTTTGTTTGGTCTGTAATTTACCTCGACTGCTTGGTATGTTTCTGTTGTTTGCTTCTATCTCATCAATCAAGAAGAAAAAAACAAATCATCATAATGAAACACAGAAAAAAATTTAATCATGATGTATTACATAAAAAAATATTTTTTATTTCCTAGTTGTAGTTTGTTTGGTATGTTTCTGTTGTTTGCAATCAATCAAAAAGAAAAAAAAAAAACACAAATCATCATAATTAATGAGACACAGAAAAAATTTAATCATGATGGATTACATAAAAAATATATTTTATTTCCTAGTTGTAGTTTGTTTGGTCTGTAATTTACCTCGACTGTTTGGTATGTTTCTGTTGTTTGCAATCAATCAAAAAAAAAAAAAACAAATCATCATAATTAATGAGACACAGAAAAAATTAAATCATGATGTAGACATAAAAAAATATATCGTGGAAAGATTATTATTATTATTTTTTCATGAGTGTTGATAGATTTCTTTAAACCTGGTGCTCTGCAGCTCTGTGCTTGTTTTGCATGGTGGGTGGCCTCTTTGTCACATTTAGCCCCAACATAAATTACCAAAAAAGAAAGATGATAAAGTGGATGCTTTCTTTGTTCTTTCGTTTTTTTTTTTTTGGGGTTGGGGAGAGTGATAGACGCAAAGTTTGTTAGAACTTTTTATAGATCACTTGAAGGGTTCGAGTTGTTGAATGCAAAATACAAATGAAAAGAGGAATAACATAAGAATAATGTTTTGTTATTTTAAGGGAAAATATGGTACAATTTCCTTGTGCTTTAGTGTCCTTTGACTTTGAGACTTTAGTTTACAATTTGATTAAATTTTAGACATGAGTTTTAGGTATTTGTAAATCGAGACCTCCATTGAACCTTTTATCAATTGGATAACAAAAATAATGTGAAAAATATAATTATGCTCCCCAAATAAAACATTAAAAAAAAAAAGAAAAAAAAGACGACCCTGACTGGCCTCCATGGCCATGGGTCCCACGAACATGGATGAGGACACCCATGGTCATGGGTCTTTATGGGCAAAGTCCCACAGCCGTGGACAGTGGCGGATCCAGGAGTTCATTCTATCAGGGACGTCAATAAAATAATAAAATATAATGATAAATAATTTTTTTTTCTCTTTATATATATTATATTTTTATTATAATATGGTAAATACAATAAAAAAATAAAATAAAATTATACTACAATATATGTATTACAAAAAGTATATTTATATGCTAAATTGATATATTAGTTACCATGTAGGTACTAGTACAAAAGTAAAAGAAAATACAAAATACAAAGTGCCTAAAATTGCATTTTATGCGGTCTTAGAGAAACAAAATCATCAAGTATTAAATCTGAATTGAAGCTTTCAGCAATTCCCCTTTCAATGTAGACAAGTAAATTATCTTTAAGAAATTCATCTTCCATTTTGTTTCGAAGTATATATTGTTTTAATAATTGTTTACTTCTCATACTCTAATGATATTATAGTAAAATTATTAGCATATTCCGATAGCTATTAGCCTAAAATGAATTAATAAAAAGAACAAATCTAAGATTGACAATAATCTTCTGAAACTTGTTAATACTTGACAAAATCCCAAAGTATATATATATATATATATGTATAAAAAAAACAATATTGTTTTAGAATAAGATAAACAAAATGATGAAAATGAGAGATATATCTCAATTAAAAAGCTTAAATTATAACCAAGACAAATTAAGGCATTAATGGCTTTAATTATAAACTTTACTCTCAACTTACACGGTTGGGTCTTTGGATTATGACAAGAAAATGCCAAATATTGATAAATAAACATTAAATTCCTTGACTTTTTTTTTTAATTAAAAAAAAAAACAAAAAACAAAAAACAAAATTTTGTTACCTAGGGCGGTAAACAATTCAGCCAGAAAAATATTAAATTTTTTTTTTTTTTTTTTCTACCAGGGTTCAGCCAGAAAAATATTAAAAAAAAAAAACAAAAAAAAAATTTACAAGGGGCGACAGCCTCCAGGTCGCCCCCACTTCTCTCCGCCACTGGCCGTGGGTCTCCTCAACCATGGTGGAGACTCATAGCCGTGGAGGTGGTGAGTCTGTCAATGGAAACCAGTGCTTGAGTGTCTTCTCGGCCATGGAGCTTTTGAGTGGTATTTTGTTGTTAGTTGAATAGAAAGTGTGGTATTTTGTTAGGATTAAGAATATAAAAGATAGTGTGAATTTCAATTATGAAAGATATTGTTATTATTATTATTGTATAAGAGTATAATTTTGTTGGAAAATAGAATTTTTATATTTAGAAAGAACTTTTTTAAAAAAGAGCTTCATTTTAAATTGCATTTTGTTCATTTTAGAAACAAAAAAAGTCAAAATAATTTTTTTTAAATTTTTTACCAAATGAACCAATTTTTACTTTGCACAATTCTTTTATATATTAAAAACTTTACAACGTAATCCAAACATGGTCTAAATGTGTGTTGAGTAACTTGAATTTCTGTTGATGCATTTTCAAGTCATAAAATTTGATATTCAGCGATTTTCTTGATGGCTAAGCTGAGGATAATTTCTTGTATGGTAGTGAGGTTTCTGCAAAACAAAAATAAGGTCAGAGGGTCTTCAGCTAAGGCCAAAGACTCTTTCATGCTTAAGTTAGCATATTTATTTTTAGATAAGGCATCTATGAGCCAATGTGTTAAATGAGATATGCGAGAAATGAGAGAGAGAGAGAGAGAGAGAGAGATGTGTGCATAGAAAAACCCATTCAGAGAAGACCTATTCTCCTTCTTCTTTTTCTCATTTTATTTAAAGATCCAACAAAAGTTGATACATGTCACTCAATGAGTAAATGATGACATATTGTAAATAAGTATAAGAAAGAATGGAGCCCACTCTGGTAGATTGTTTTCCCAACAAGTTCTATATCCAATGTATATTGATCGGTCTAAACTATACAAATGGGCGAGAAATCCTAATAATGACAAATGGTTTTTATATTACTAATTATATAAAACAAGCTGGAAGGTAAAAAAAGTATTTATTTTAAGTGGTAAAAGTTATTTTTTATACTTATTTTATATTAATTGATATAACATATTTTTAAGTAGTTTTTAATTTTTAATTTTTAATTTAAAGTGGAAACACACCAATTAATAGGCATGTTCGGACTCGGACTTCGGACTTCGGAGGCACTTCATCACCCACGTGCCATTCGAAGAACTTATGCCACATGGCGTGAAGTAAGAAATTCACACGTGAAATCACATGGGCCAGCATTCGACGTGGACTCCATTGAATAGTCCTCGAGTCGGTTCACGTGGGGCAGGTGGCCCACGTCCCAAGTTAGCAAAGTGTGATACTGTACTGTGGGAAACAAAGAAGCAAAAGGGACGACATGGACCTCAATCTTAGGAGACCTTGCTGTTTCTCTACACTGGACTTCACCCATCTACAATGGCTTATTATTGTAATGTATTTTGAATTTCTATATAAAATGACTAATCATTTTTTTTCCTTTTAAAATGACAGTTTATTTTTAAAATTAAATGAGAATCATTTGATAAATTTTTTAAGAGAATAAATCTTTTCTTTTCTTTTTTTAAGTTGAAAAGGTGTTATGATATAACATAAAAATAAAAATAAAAATTTAGTGTTTTTGTGTTTGGATTTATTTGTTAATTCTTTTATTTTTTAATGCATTAATAAAATAGAGAAGAAAAAAATTAGACGAGTGAATGAATATATGATATTTTTTTGGGGTAAGTGAACCATGAAGTAACACGTCCTTTGTAAATATTCACAATATTCAAAGTCTCTCACTTTAGTGTATCGAACTTTGATTTCTTTCATTTTTTTTTTTTGTTAGAATTTAACAAAAAATCCTAACAAAAAAATGTAAAATTACTAAAATATCTTTACTAAAATTACTCATTATACCGTTTAATTTAATTGCAATATGTAATGAAAAAAAAATAAAAAATTAAAATTCGATACACCAAAATAAAAGATTTTGAATATTAAAAAGCGTTTACGAAATGAGCGTAATTTAATGGGATAAAAGAAATTATCCTTATTTTTTTTTTTTGTTTGAAAGTGACTATTGAAAAACAAAAGAGACAACTTTTACAGAGGCCAGTGGTAAGTGGGCCTCAATATGGGCCGTGGGTCCACATTTTTTGTTTTTCTACATAAATGAGAGAATGAGTATGAGGGGATGGACCTCATCTTATCTAAAAATAAATAAAATAAAAAAATCAGGGGGGATGGAGACAAAATTGTCTTGTTTCTGTGATACAGTTGATTAGCAAAGTGAGGGACTTGACAGAACAAGACAGAAGAGTACTATGTACTCCCACTTGGAACACTGAAACGCGAAAACCACATGCACCGCAAGATTACCATTGCGGCCACGGTCCTGGTTTTGGGAACGTGGGTTTTATATTACAAAGCCTCTAATCATATATATACATATAACCTCAACTGTTTCCAATTAAAAATAAGCAGAAAATAAATGGACTCTTTCTAATTTTTTTTTTTTTCTTTTTAATTTTAGAGTAAATAAATAAGAGAAGAAATTGTCTAATTACACTAATTGTTTGTTTTGTTCTTGTTTGGAATCCGTGGAATATAAACTTTGTAGTTTCTTACCTGCATGATTAATAGTTTAAATGATATATGTCGATTTGTATGAATTTCCTACTAACTAAGAAATTTGTCTCTAACCTTTAAAAAGTTTTTTTTTTTTGTTTTCCTCAAAATTTGAAAAAGCATCATGTGTCTATAATCTAGACAATAACAATGTAAGAGACAAAGAATCAAGATCTTCCACAATTCCTAGATCATTGTCTAATTCACAATTTCTTAAATTTTTATATAAAATGCTAAATTTTTTATTATTTTTTCTATTCAGTATTTATCATCTTAATATTTAAAATATTTTGTCATAATTCAGTCTATTTTAGAAGTGAAATGTGAGAAAATTTTAATAATTCAATTCATTTAAAAGATTATAGAGAATTATTTGAAATGAAAAATAGCTTGCGAAAATAGTAGTATACAGTCTAACCAGTGAAATCCACGCGTCATGGTGTGATCAGCTCATCACGCTCTGCTCGTGACTCTTCGATTTTTTTCTACTTCTCTCAGTCAGTCTACGCCTTTCTCTCTCCCCCAAAAAAGTAGCCAGCGCCGACCCCACCGGGCGTGCCTACTCGTCAGCCACCATCACGTGCACTCTCACAACGTGGCATTATCTTCTTTGGCCCACAAGTCAACCCATCAGCAAATCCAACGGTGAACAATCACGTATATATATATCAAACCCCATCTCACCCGCCATTAGAAAGCTTTCCCTGACAACTAAATCAAAAGCGAAACGAAAATCTCATACTCATACCGATCAGCCATGAGAGTTGTTCTTCTGAGAACCGGTTCGGTCCCGGTTCAGGCCCATCCGACAGTTTCTGGTTCGCCTCGAGTCTCCCTCTCCCGGCACGACTCCTTATCAGGCGTCTTCTCCGGCGAGAGGAGCTCCCTCGGTTCCCCGAGGATCTCCCTGCATTTGGACACCAATCGCGGGAGAGACTCTTCTTCAGGGAAGCGGATCCGCAGAGTGTTATCGGAAAGCGACGTTACCGGGGGCTCCAAACTGAGCGGAGCCGGATCCTTGTCGTTTCCTGCGAGAATACCAGAAGAGGAGTACGTCTCGGAAAGCGTAGACGACGGACTCGTATCGTTATCAAAGGGCGTGGGAATATGGCCGGAGAGCGGGATTCCTCTGGAGGACCTGGGATTCTCCGGCGGAGGAAGGAAACCAGAAGTCGAAGGCGATCACGGAGCCGGAAACGGCGACGATCGGAGCAAGATCGGCGCGTACTATCTAGAAATGCTGAAATCAAACCCTGGCGATCCGCTCTTGCTTGGAAACTACGGCAAATTCTTGCACGAGGTAGTAGTTGGAAAGATCTTGTGCTACAATTTCACACAAACAATGAAATAATATTATAACATAAATCTGATCATGGTGAGTTTATTGACTATAAATGTGGAATTGATAGGTGGAGAAGGATTTAGCGAGAGCAGAAGAGTATTATGGAAGAGCGATATTAGCGAGTCCAGGAAACGGACAAGTGTTGTCTTCGTACGGAAAGCTAATCTGGGAGTCACACAGAGATGGAGAGAGAGCCAAGTCTTACTTCGATCAGGCCGTTAATGCCTCACCTGATGACTGGTATTTTTTTTCCCCTCCTAAAATACACTTATCGTATCTGTTCTTCAATTTATGACCTAGAATTGATTTTTTAATTAACATTTTGATAGTAATAAAAATTGTTAAAACAATAATTAAATTGGTATATCATTAAAAATTAAAGATGTTAATAGAACTGTGTCGTGTTATAAGAATGTAAGCATATTCTTTATTTATTTTTAATTATCACAATTTTTTAATTTTTTCTTTTTTAAGATATAAGATGGAAGTTTGATTTATTATTTAAATCTGTAGCATGGTGATGGGGTCGTATGCCAACTTTATGTGGGAAGTGGAGGAGGACGAGGATGGGAGTGAAGAGAGCACAGTACTAGCTGGAGCGTCACCGGCTCTAGTGGCGGCATTTTAGGAGGAAGCTCTTTGGAGAAAAGCTCTTTTGAAGAACTTTGCTGTAGTTCATTTTGTGTAATAAATAAATAATATGCTCTACAACAACTACTAAGTACTAACCTCGATAACGTATAGAATAAAAGAGCTTTGAATAAATTATGTGGAATATATGAGGTATGGACCCAGCTGGAAGCTACTAGGGGAAGGGCTCAAGAGGATAAGAAAAAGAGAGAGGGTGAATGTGTTCTTTTTGTTTGGTATTGTAGATGAGATCTAACTCATTACTTTATATTATCTTCTGTAATGTACATATAAATGTGTATACATTATGCAATCTTGCCCACTTCAATTCCACAACTTGTTTGTTGGCTGCCTGACTTTATGTTCAGTGACTGACTTTTAATATGATGAATGGGACACGACCCAAACATGAGTAAAATTTTTTAAACTTTAATTTTTTAATTTTATATTAAATTCGTGTTGGGTTCGTGGGTTATGTCAAAAATTGTTCATTATATCACCTATCAAGTTTGAATTGTGTCAATGTATGGATATAAGACCATACATAAGATTAACAATCCATGAAATATGTATGTACTTTTTGTCCAAGTAGCACCATTGTATGACATAAAAGGCAAGCGAGAAATATACAAAATTGATTCTATGTCCTTCTAGGTCCTTGTTTAAGTTGTTTTGCATGGATTAAGAGCCAAAGAAAGCTTTTATTAAACTTGGGGCCTCATTACTTGAACATTTTGTATCAGAGTTTACCATCTAATTATAACTAATATACTTTAATGGACTTGCTTAACACTAAACAAGAATTTATATATGTCTGGTTTCCTAGAGAGAGAGCTCTCCCCCTTTGAAAGCTATCCCTTCCTTCTGCCGTCCTCTAAGGAGGGAACATTGCACATCAATATGTCCTATATAGATATGAGAAGAGATGGTCGTCGAGATTTGTCAATTCCATGTTCCCATGTCCTGCCCTAATTTTCATAATGAAGCTTCCATGACAAGGAGCCAAGAATTCCTTCAAGTGTGTGGTAATAATTGCATTGCCCAGATGTGATACATGTTATTATATAACCTCTGATTCCTCCAATTTGAAATGAAAAAAGCAGCTTGAAAATACTCTTGGCTGATAAATTTTTCCCGTCAGATTTTGATCATGGTAGCCACATTTTATTAATTTGCAAGCCAAGCACAAATAACATATATATTGGTAACCGGTAAGAATTACATGTAAATAGAGGATTCATATATATATATATATATATATATATGGTTAAAGGTTTTTATCGTCTTCATGCACCCGAAACATCACCTTTCACCTTCTCTTTTGCGGGATTAAAAATCTTGCGAGTACCAATCAGTATTTTGGTTATGCTGCTCATCGTCTTGGAAGCTGACTTTCCCTTGTCTCCTATTTTGTTGCTCTGGGAACCAGTTGACATGCTTCGTTGGTCAAGCAAAGGAAATTTGGAACATGTGACGGGATCTGCGGATTATTGGCCAGTTAGCTATTATAATCACAATCATTCAATAATGAGATTCATTTCTTGTATAAAATATTTATATCTTAATTTTCTTCGTTTTTGTTAAACATGTGTTAGCTTGGTGTTCAAAAGTCTCACTGTATTAGGGAAAAGCTCCAAAATGGCAATATTAATGTTTTCTTTCGTTTTTATTTTATTTTTCCTTTTTCTCTAATACTAATTTTGATGGACCAAATCAAACTCACTGGGCTGGAGAAGAGGCCCATTTTAGAGGGCAACTGGCCCAAACCCAAATAGGCTTTTGAACCCATCTCAACCGCTGCATCCAACAAAGCCAGGTAGAGCACAATTCTTCCCCCAATAGGAATGGGAGGAAACTGACTGTCAAATCAACAAGATTTCTAGAAGTCCACGATAGCATTAGGAGTAATGCTAGAAGGCTTACTTGTGTCTTATTAAAAATGATGTGGCTATTAAAATCACTATTGGACTTGTGATTGATCATTATTGAATTTTGATCAAATGATAATTTTAATAGTCATATCATTCTTAATAGGATACAAGTTGGCCTTTTACAATTACTCTAACAGTAATGTGCGTCTCACTTCCTCCATCATCAAGACAACATTAAATGAAAACAGATCCTTTATGATCATTTCCATTTCAAGTGAAATGGAGAGTATCCATTTAGTGCAATTAAGAGGGCATACTTGTCCAAAACATTTTGCCCAAAAAACAAGTGGACAATATTACCCTCTTAAATACACTAAATGTAAATGGATCATAAGTGAAATGGGGAATAGGATCCTCTCTAGTCCATTTTGGACTGGAGAATATTCAGTTCATGGTTAGGATTTCTTCTTAGAAATTCTAAAACTACAAATGAGACACATGTCCCATTAACAAAAAATAATAATAAAATACTATTTCATATTAAAAAAATATATAAAATAAAATAAGAAAATAATAAAGGGTGGTTGGCCACCCCATTGGTGGTGGTCGGACCACCCTAGTTGGGAGCTGGGGTGGCTTGGCCACCCCATGGCCCTTGGGGGTGGTCCGGCCACTTCCAAGGGCCAAATCTAAAAAACAAGAAAAAAAAAAAAAATTGTTTGGCCCTTGGGGGTTGTTCGGGGCCAAACAATTTTTTTTTTTTTTGTTTGGCCTTGGGGTGGCGGACCACCCACAGGGCCACCCCATGGGCCACGGTGGTCTAACCACCCCTAAGGGTCAAATGATTTTTTTTTTTTTTTAAGATTTGGCCCTTGGGGTGGTCCGGCCACTCCCAAGGGCCATGGGGTGGCTTCGGCCACCCCAACCCCCAATGGGCGGCCAACCACCCTTCATTTTTTTATTATTTTATTTTATATTTTTTTAATATGAAATAATATTTTATTATTATTTTTTGTTAGTCGGACAGGTGTCTCATTTATGGCTCTAAAATTTCTATAAAAACATCATAGCCATGAATTAGATATTCTATCGCCTAAAATAGATTGGAGAAGATTCTATTCCGTGAAATGGAGTTGATCATTTTCCACATTAAATGCACCCTCTTGAATAACTGTTACAAGCAACCTTGCCGCGAGATGACATGACAGGAGGGTATATTGGAACCACTCCACTCAACATAACTCCAACATGCCTCTAAACCTCTATCGTGTGAGCTTTTGAAAGAGAAGTGTACGTGGAAGTAGCTGAGCGGATTTCGGCCTTATCAAATTTCATTTTCTTTTAGTCCGGTTTGACTTTCGTCGTTTCTAAACTTGTTGATATATAAATGTTACCTTCTTTAATCCAGGCTTTGATGGAGGATCTTTCTGATCGTAGAAGCTTTGCAATGGTGCTGTTTTACGGGTGGAAGTCTTTCGAAGTTTATTGATCTCCAATTCCTCTCCTCACTTCTGTTTCTGTATATATATATAGATGATGATCTTAATATTCTGGTATCGCTAAAAAAAAAAAAGGTTAAAAGAAAGAGTACATGGCATACCTTAATGGTATTGACTTGTAAATACTTGCTTTCGACCTCCTTCACTTGTATCATTTCCTTAGTTTTCGGACCCTCCTATCATTCGGAAAGGCAATGAGGAAACATGCATGTATATCACTTCTATAAATATTAAAAATTAAAAAAAAGTTAGGTTGTTAATTGTCGCTAGATATTATATTTTTATATAACAACTATACAATAATATTGACATGACATTTCAAATAAACAATTGAAACTTCTTTTTATTTAACAAAATATAGTTTTAATTGGAGGTGGTGTGTGTTACGGGTCCATAACTTGGTGAATATATATAATAATTATTTATATATTATAATTATTATTAAATAAGATAATGATGCATTATTATTCTTATTATGAAAATAATGAGACTTGCTCATAAAATAATATCTCTAGTAAGAAATATGAAATTTGTTTCCTATTAGAATTATATTTTTTATTTGCGTGTATTTCTATTTTTGCCATGTAATAGTCTATATAAACCTAAGAATGATCAATAAAATATATGAGAATTTTAATATTCAACTTTATTAGTTGTTTTGGAAAGTTTAGGATTGCTCAAACTAACCTAAAATTAGGAGGCCCAACTTCTTCGAATTATCCTATCAAACCCTATCAAAATCTATTACTCTCGTTAATTATTCATCTCTTGTTACCGAGGCCCATAACAAGAAATCCATAAATCTATAGTATTTAGTATTTCTCTATTAATGCTTCCAATAAATTCTAACATCCTCAAAATCTGTAAAAAATAAATAAATAAAAAGTCAATAGAACTCACCTCTATCCTTTTATCAGCACGTTTGGTAGTTGTAGCGTTAAGCTTGGTACTACTTGTTATATTAGCACGGGTAGAATTGGCACGTGTCAGTTTTGAGGTTTCTCCGGCACTAGCTAAGGATTGAACCCTGTACCATTGGAATGTTAAGTTAAAGAAAATTTAAGAAAAAATTCACTTAGTACCACTAATCTTTCGTTACTTTTACAATCATAACCTTAATTTTTAAAAAGTGTAAATTTATTAATATCATATTTTAGAAATTTGCAATATCAATTCTTTCGTCCAATTATATATATATATATATATATATATATATTTGGATGATCAATTACAAATTATTATGGACTTACTTGTGATTTATACTGAAAGATTTGGATAGTTTGGGTTGTGGGGCCTTGAAATCAATTGAACCCCGTTTTTCTTTTGACATTCTTTCCTCATTTGCTGCAGAAAAATCCATTGAACATCGTCTTTCCTTAGACATCCTTTTATCAGTTGCAAAAGAAAATGGTTTAGGGACCGTGTGCTTTTCCTCGGCGTTTCTTTTTGAACCTTCTTTTGATTTCTTTGATGAATCTGTTTGCCTCTCTCCATCTTTTCCACATAATTTAGATCCCCCAACACTTATTTCTACCTTATTTTCATGCCTTTCTTTCTCTATATCCTCGGATAACTGGTTCTTCTCAAGCACAGGAATGTCTTTTTCTGCTTGATCAGCTTCCACTTGTTTATCAGGCTTTTCTTCTTCAGTCTGCTCTTGTTGATGATTTTGTAATTTTTGTTTACTGTCTTTCTTCTCTTCCATACTGGGAAGACTCTGTAAGTAAGAGGAAAGTAAGGTTTATAGATAGTTCAAACACACTCATAAACTCAAATACTGCATTAAATAAGAAAATGCATGTATGTATGTATTTATGTATGTGTGTAAAAATGTTCTTTATTAAACTAACATGTATGCCTCCGGGATCAAGGATCAACATATGTCGCTGCTAGGTTGCTATGTAGTACAATGTTAGCAGAGAAACGGTACACACGCTCAAGTGTATAATTCCTGACTTGGCAGTGGAAATCACCACTAGATTTAGGATAAATCACTACTAAATTTTGGATATAATGATGATTTTCATTAACACGTCGGAGAGTATAAATATACTTGGAAGTGTGAGAGTGTGTTTAGCATTTCTCATATTAGAAACTCCATTGGCTCGAGAAGATCTAGTACTGAAAATTAAGATTAGAAATTGCTGAAGAAACAAGAAACAAACCTTGGGAACTCTTTCTCTCTTCCTCTTGACTCTTGGGGTATACTAAATACTTTGTGCTAAACTCGACACTAAATACTACTTCTGGGGAGGCTAGTCAGCTAATTAACAATAAGAATTGAAAATAAGGTAGTTGTCATTGAATATGGAAAATTACTTGGTGTTTCGAAATTGGTGCAAGTGGCAGCAAGGCAATTCACATTCAATTTATGTTAATACTGAAATTAAGCAGCCACATGGCTTTGTCTTCATGCATCTTGGCAATTGTATTTGGAGCACTTTGGCATATAACATATTCTATTGTAATTAGAGTTCTAGGCCGGCAATTAATTAAATTTGTAATTTGGATACCCATTTCTCAAGCTTGTCCAATGAGAGAGAGACTTTTGTTTTTAATCCAAAAGTAACTAAAGTAAACTATGCAGTAAGAGTAGTCTTTCTTCTCTAAGCCCTCAGATTAAGAGTGGAGAGGCACCGCTTTAGCTACACGAATTGATACTAATTGTAATCATTGACAAGATTTTGATTCGAACCAACTTTTTTTTTTTTTTTCATTTTTGTGCTCAATTAGCTAGAGTCCATAAGAGTAGACTGAATTGTATTCAGTGTAGAAATTAGCTCCCTCTCCCGATAACATTGTCCAAGGAATCATATATATATATATATATATATATAAGTCGAATCACTCTCAGAAGTGCCTTAATATTGCGACATGTGGCATGACCTATTTTATTTTGTTTTTAAGGATAAACCGGATTTTAAGGCATAATTTTTGAACCGATTTTTTAAGAGTGAACTAATTTTTCAATAGTAAACCGGTTATTGAATTATCTTAATCAAAGACATTTAATTATATTTCAATAATTTTCCTTATATGTGATTTCATTAAATTCAAACATTTAATGCACAATATTAAGTATTATTAATGTTCAAATCAAGTAAGGAAACGAATAATACAAATCAAATTATTATGTATTAATATTTTTAGTCACTTTAATATTTTTAATTCAAATTTAGAAAAGGTTAGAGAAGACGAGTTTTTTTTCTACATATACTTTGTGCATGTAATAATAGATAATTTTTAAAATAAAAATTATTATTATTATTTTTTTCTAAATAATAAGCCATTGAAAAACAATTTGATTAATAATAGATTATCTACAAAATAATAAGGCCTACAAAATAAAGCTCTCCCAATCATTTCGGATTTTTTTCTCTCTTTCTCTCTCTCACCGATTTAACTTCTTCATTTTTTTTTTCCTTTTTTCTTTCTTTCTTCCCGTGTCTCTCTCAACTCTTCAAATATAACGACCTAAAAAAATCAACCTGAAGTAATTCCCGTTCTTAATCTTCCATGTGTATGTTTTTTAATCAAGAATTAACTTCTTTTCTCTCTCTCTCTCTCTCTCTCCACTCTTCAACAATAATAACCTAAAAATTTAATCCCGAATTAATTCTTATTCTTAACCTTTCGAAAACGCAATTTTTTAAAAAAATCAATTTTTAAAATCATATTTATTAAAACTGCAAATGAACCCTGAATAAGAATAACACAACCCTCTCCAAACAATTATAATTGAGTATTAACTGTATTTGTAGGTTGTTTATTTTTATTTTTATTTTTTTCAGTTTGTTCTTTGATGAAAATTGCAACTTCTGAATTAAGATAATAAATTGGTTTGATTTTTGGTGGGCTAATGGAAGATTATAGTGTGTTTATTTGATTTTTGTGCAAAAAAGGAAGAGACTCTTTCAAAACACTATTGAGATAATTAAACATTGAACCTGAGAAAATTTATCTGATGGCGTTAAATGTTGAGTGCAATATCTTGTTTTATTAGGTACTCATAAAATAAAAAGATTTTGTTTATTTTTACATTGTATTTGACTCCGTCTAGGGTTTCTATTTAATTGAAAATTTTGTTACTTGGATTTATCTGTGTATCTATGTATAAATTTTTCACGACAGTTAATTGATTATTTTTATGTTTGTTTCTCTAGAAAGTTTCTTTGTATTGAAATATAATATATATCACACCAATAAGATTTTAGGAAAAATATAAAAGCCCCTAAACTACTAGCTGTTTTCGATTTAGCCCCCTGATGTTCCAAAAGTGATAAAGTAGCCCCCCAAACTACCAAACTTTTGCATTTTGACCACTTCGTTAGTCAAAATCGTTAGTCTGGACGGAAATTGCAAAACGACGCCGTTTTATTAAGGTAAGTTATGAAAATGCCCTTGTATTTTTTTATTTATTATTTTTTTTTTTTATGCAGGAGCAAAACGGCGCCGTTTTGCTTAGGGTTAGGGAACCCTAAGCAAAACGGTGCCGTTTTTGCTTAGGGTAATAGTTGTATATATTCTTTCAATCTTCATCGTCTCCACGCAGCTCCGATCCTCTCCTTCACGCAGCCCCCCGCACGGTGCCGTCTGCTCGATCGAGATGATTTGTTTATGAACTTTAAAAACTTGTGCGTATCTGTGTCGGTGCATGTGCGAGAGAGAGAGAGAGAGAGAGAGAGAGAGAGATGATTTGTTTATGAACTTTAAAAACTTGAAATTGAAGGAAGAAACAACTTGTCTATGTCCCTCTCAAAACTAAAATTGCTCAAAGCTACACTACTTTTCCTACATTTACACAAACCTAATAAATTCTCACAGCTACTATTTACATTGTAACTTGAAAAATTCAACAACCCCTCTCCACCAACTGTGATCTCCAGCTCTTCCACACCGTTAACAATGGAATCTATGTCTGACCCACAAATTATATCAGCGTCACTTTCAATATGATCCATAATAATATTGCTTTCCTCACAACTTTTCCCTCTAATCGCAACCAATTCTCACTCCATGTCCAATTAGGTACCCCTGAAAGTGACGACAACCATCTGAGCGTGCGGGGGCTGCGTGAAGGCGATGATCGGGCAGATGGCACCGTGCGGGGGGCTGCGTGAAGGGAAGGCGACGATCGGGCGGCACCATGCGGGGGCTGCGTGAAGGAGAGGATCGGGGCTGCGTGAAGGAGACGATGAAGATTGAAAGAATATATACAACTATTCCCTTAAGCAAAAATGACGCCGTTTTGTTTAGGGTTCCCTAACCCTAAGCAAAACGACACCGTTTTGCTCTTGCTTTAACCAAAAAAAAAAAAATCATACAAAGGCATTTTCGTAACTTACCCTAATAAAACGGCGTCGTTTTGCAGTTTCCATCTAGACTAACGGTTTTGACTAACGGAGTGGCCAAAATGCAAAAGTTTGGTAGTTTGGAGGGCTACTTTATCACTTTTGGAACATCAGGAGGCTAAATCGAAAACGGCTGGTAGTTTGGGAGCTTTTTTATATTTTTCCCAAGATTTTATGTTTTAATTCATTTAAATATTTTATTGGATTTTTTTTGGTTTTTGTGATGTACTCGGATTTTCTAGCTTTTTTTTTTTTTTTGAAGAAATATCATAAATTCTCATTAATCATGAAAAAATCATACAGAAACATTTTGTTCCATCAAAACAATATCACGGATAATTCCCGGAATAGAATTATTCCAAGTCTTTCCAATGAACTATTTACAAGCCTCTTTGGCCAAGCCATGAGCAGCTTTGTTGAGCTTTCGACTAACATGACGACATTCCCAGTTAGAAAAAAGCCATAAAGTCTGTTTCAAATCCTCTATGAGTTGACCATGTTTGAGCATTGAAACTTCCTTTGCATTTACAACTGTAACCACATTCATGGCATCTCCCTCCAAGATGAGATGGGAAACTCCAATTTCTTTGCTGAATCGAACCGCATGACACGCTGCCAAGGCCTCAATTGCGTTGGGTTCCAATTGGCCCTGTATGGGGATACATTTGGCGGCAACTACCCTTCCAACCTGATCCCATATCACAATGCCCACTCCCAACTGTCCTTTCTTAGTGTCCCGTGCTGCATCCCTGTTGGCCTTGTGCCAACCCAGCGCTGGAGCTTGCCACTTTTCAACAACCTGTCATGCTCTCATTCATTCCCCTGTGCAATCATCCCCATTTGCTTTCTGAAATGCATTAATGGAGTTATGGGTCTCCTTTAATAAGTCATTTGGGTGAGTAAATAAGCCATGAAATACAAAGCTGTTCTGGCGAAACCAGATTTTCCAGGCTAGTCGCACAAACAATATTTTTTCCTCATCTGTACCCTTCTGTAGGAATATCTCCGCTACCTTGAAAAAATCCGGGCCCTCCACCACCATCTTCTGGAAAATTCTGCTACTCACTCCCCAAACATCCATAGCGGAGGGACAAGACCATAAAATATGATAAACTGTTTCTTCTGCAGTCCTGCAGATTAGGCATGAAGGCTCATCAACCACTCTCCGCTTTAGAAGATTTTCTTTTGTAGAGAGTAGGTTATGGCATGCACGCCACATGAACGATTTTTTTGCATTAGGGAGCTTCAGTTTCCAAAGAGTCTGCCACAAATCGCTAATTTGTTTCCTTGAGGAGACCTTCGCTTTCTTGTTGTTCTCCATCTCTACAGCAAGGTGGTATGCACTCCGGACTGTAAAATCCCCTTTCTCTGTTCCTCTCCAAATTAATTTGTCCACTTGGTTAGTGAGGCTCACTGGTAGAGATAGTATAGCCCTAACCTCCTCTTGACTAAATAGAAAGTTCAATAAAGAAATGTCCCACCAGTGAGTATTTTGATCAATAAGTTGATTCACCTTTGCATCTACCAAGAACTCAACGGGCGGCAAATGGACCATATATGTGTGAGGCAACGGCAACCACTTGTCCCCAATATTTTAACACTAGCCCCATTCCCAATCCTCCAAATCATGCCATTTTTTATCAAATCTCTTGCACTCTGGATACTTCGCCAGGCATACGATGGTTTTGACCCCAGCCGACTTTCAAAAATTGAACTAATCAAAAATACTTTGCTTTCAAGATTTTTGCTGTTAAACTCTCCGGATGCTTCCAAAGTCGCCAATATTGTTTTGCAAGCAGGTTTTTGTTGAAACAAACCAAATCCCTAAAGCCCATACCACCCGCTACCTTAGATAGCCCCATTTTCTCCCAACTCATCCAATGGATGCGTTTATTATTTTCCTTGTGCCCCCACCAAAACTTTTGCATAAGAGAATTAATCTCCTTGTACAAATTTTTAGGAAGGCGGATAACCGCTTTTAATAAAATTTCTTTCCGAAAAAACTCTATCTTTAATGCCTTCAAATGCGCTCATACTATAAGTGGGGATAGCTTGGATAACCGCTTTTAATAAAATTTATTTCCCAGCTTGAGGAAAAGATAAGGAGATATAGGGTCCCCTTGCCTAATACCTCTAGTAGGAAAAAAACGTCCCGTCAGACTACCATTCACTAGGATAGCATAATTTGTAGACCTAACACACATCATGATGAGTTCTACCCATTTTTCTGCAAAGCCTAGTCTAAGCATGACACATACGAGTTTGCATCGTATGTAATGTTTCATAGGCTACTAAGATGTTGTCCGTAATTAACCGGCTCGGAATAAAAGCACTTTGGGTTGGAGATATTATATCTGGGAGGACAATCTTCAACCTATTTGCTAACACCTTAGAAACAATCTTGTACATGACATTACACAGGCTTATAGGGCAGAATTCGTTAACACACACGGGATTGTTGAGCTTTGGAATAAGAGCAATATCAGTGAAATTTAAATCTGCATCCATTATTCCATAATTTAAAATAGCAAGAACAAAATTACACACCTCAACTCCCACAGTTGCCCAATTTTGTTGAAAAAAACTTGCTGTGAATCCATTCGAGCCTAGGCTTTTCAAAGGTGACATTTGAATCGCTTTACAAACCTCTTCTGCAGTAAATTCAGCCAATAGTGCACTGTTCATTTCGTCCGAGACACGTCTGGAAAGTGCCCGTAAGCACCCATGCATGTTTTCTACCCCTTCAGACCTGAATAACTTAGTATAGTAAGCTGTAAATGCTGCCTCTATATCCTCCTGAGATTCCCAAAACCATCCCTCCTCATCTTTAATAATGTCCAGCTGGTTTTGGTGGCAACGCTGCTTCGCACTCGCATGGAAAAAACGTGTGTTACGGTCTCCTTCTTTCAGCCAAATCGCCTTTGATCGCTACCGCCATATTATTTCTTCTTGGTCCAGCAAAGAGGCCATATCCTCTTTGATTTTCTGCATATGGTGCACGTCACTTTCAGCTGCCTTTTCTTGGAGAATTTTTAATTGCTTTGCTTTGACAGCAATGTCCCTTTCCACAGTACCCACATGGTCCTTCTTCCAACTCGCAAGTTCATGTTGACACTCCACCAGTTTTGCACGACAGTTCTGCCAAGTGTCTCCTACCAACCCTTTCTTCCTCCATACCCTTTTAATAATATCCTTGCAAGCCCACTCCTTACCCCATGTAGCATCATAAATGAACCCCCTTTTCTAGACACGTCTCCTCCCTTTCCACTGAGTAGATAGTAGAAGAGGGTTATGATCTGAGCAAGCCACTGCTTCAACAGAAATATGGGCATTAGGGAAGCGTAAGCACCACTCCTTATTTGCTACCCCTCTGTCCAATCTCTCATGTATGAAAGTTGAATCTTCCCTACAGTTGCTCCAAGTGAATTTGGGGCCATGAAAGCCCAAGTCAGAGAGTGCACAATCAGTGAGGGTTGTTTGAAATGCCTCCATCTGCCCCCTCGGTCTACTGCTACCTCCTTGCTCCATGATTTCATTAAAGTCCCCCATCACCATCCATGTCTCCGATCTCAAGTCACGTAAGACCCTTAAAAGGCTCCATGCCTCCTCTCTTTTATTGACTTCGGGATGGCCATAGAAGCCTGTCCACTTCCACGGAGTCCTTCCACCCAAAGAGACAATGTCGTTTATATGACGCCGACTATAATTTTGTATTGCAATATCAGCTTCTCCCTGCCACATAAGAGCTAAACCACCACTCTTGCTCATACTCTCCACCCCAAAAACATTCTGGAAGCCTAGCTTTATTCGGATTGGCTCCAACTTCTTATTATTCATCTTAGTTTCCATTAAGAAAACCATATTGGGCTTCTTTTCTTTCACCAAACGGCGAAGTTCACGAACTATTCGGGGGTTCCCAAGCCCTCGGCAGTTCCAGCTGAGAATTTTCATGACGGTCGGCGAGGCTGTGAAGCAACCCCCGCCAATCCCGATCCCCTTAGAGCTTTATCCGACTTCCGTTCCAGTGTTGATGAAGAAGAAAGACCCCTCACAGAGGCTTTTTTCCGCGGGCCATTTGCCTTAGAACCATCTTGTGCATCCCCCCCCTACCTTCCATATTTCGTTTTCCATTTACTATTTGACTGACTTGCTCAGGGAATAAACCAGCCCTTTCTCTTCTTTTCCATGTGGTTCCTATATTTGCTTTCTGAGTACTTACCAGGTCCCCACCTTCAGTTGCATTTTGGACCTTGACCTCAAAGAGCTTCATTTTTTCCTTCATTGGGCTTTGTCCAGTTCCCCCTATCCCCATATGAGGATGAATAGGATCCGGCCCAGGTAAAGCCACACTTTCCACAAACATCCCACCCCGACGTGGAGCATGAGCTGTCATATTAAATGACTTCTGTTCTAAACCTTCCTCCCCACCCCTTTCCATTTCAAGTGTAACCTTAGAACCTTATTTGCATGATCCTATGATCACCTCGCCCGTTATTTTGTTTCCCATATAATTACTTTCCATAGGAGACTCCCTTTCCCCAAACGTTTCCATCCCCTCATCTTGATTTGTGCCATAATAAATTCCTTGAGAATCTTTGTTCGTAACTCCCATGTTTCCTTCCGGATTTCCAGCAGCCGTTTCTTCCAGGGAAGGAGATTCTGGAATTAACGGACTTGCCATTCTAGCCTCCACCTCCATGCCGGAAACGCCCTTCATCTCTTCCGTTCCTCCCTCCTCCGTACTCCGATGTGTTAGGAAATTAATCCTATTTCCCAAGACCCGTGAGATGCGAAAAATAAGAAGAAT
>JADOBO010000524.1:0-19189 GCA_016403345.1 Corylus heterophylla | reverse complement strand
CCATGGAGGTTCTAATTTTTGGAAAAGTATATAAACTTACACCTAATTTGCAATGCTCCTCCGAATCAAAGTTTGCATTAATGTCTTCTCCCCCAAATTACCAAAAATAAATACTCCTATAATTTTTTTTTTTTTAAAAAAAAAGATAAAAACAAATAAAAATTAAAAAGGGAGAGGGGACTCAAAGAAGGGGTGGCCGGTCAAAGGCTGTGGTTCGACTATCCCTCTTCCTGCCCTTTAATTTTTAGTTTTTAATATATTTTCTGAATTATTTTATTTTTGTTATTTAAGAAGACATTACAAATTAAGTATTAATTTGAAGAGGTAATTATTTGTTCCATTTGTCAAGGAGCTCATGTAAATCTCAGTTTTTCTTAAATCATTATTTTTTTCCCCTCACAATTTCCACTATTTGACAACTGTATCATTAAATAAGAAAATTATGTTACAACTCTCTTGGGCTTTTTGGGCCTCTTAACATGTGAGTCCCAATTTTTAATTTGATAAAATTAAAACCCGTGCTTTGTCATATTTTACATCAAATAAATTACGTAAAAATACAATGATAACTCTGATCGAAAATAAATAAATAAATAAAAGCTGGCATGATGGCATCCAGCCAGCCATGGCTAGGTGACTATTGTCACTCAACCATGACTGGGTGCTATCAACCAGTCCCAACCATCTTTTTTTATGCTTTTCTGCCCTTTTTCACTTTTTTAATTTTTAATTTGAAAGGTATAATAATTATATTTTCATATAATTCCTGGTATCTACTTGGCAGAAAATCTAATGGAGATCTCAATTTGCAAATACTCAAAGCACGGGTCGTGATTTAATCAAATTGAAAACTTGGGCCTCAGTGTCAAAATTTACAAAAGCATGAGAGGGTCATGACATAATTTCTCTAAATAAATAAGAAGGGAAGCAACTTGAATCATCCCACATCGGCCAGAAAATGGTTTTTTTTTTTTTTTCTTGTTATGGTCACTTTAGAAAGTGAACCAGAAGCAGATAAACAGGGCAACATTCAAATACTAGCATGAGCTTCTCATCAATGAAATGATTTACAAGTTCTGTACGTGTTACATTTCACCTATGTATCCCTATACATGTTTCTCTCTCTCTCTCTCTCTCATGGTTGAATGTGTAGTATCTGTGATTAACAACAAAACATTTATGGAATCCAAGAAAAAAGTTTGTAACTGTAAATCAATTTATATATCTTGAAATCGTCAGAAAAACCTGTCAGGAAGCAAGTTCAAACTTCACAAGAAAACTGCTTGGATGCCAAAAATTGAAGGCTGATGATATCTGAACTGCAGTGCTGTTTGAGCTCAGAGGTACACCAGCTTGACATCTCACTCACCCATGTCAAGGAAACAATTTCATATGAACTTCACAAGCTGTCAATCCAGTCATGCCCACAATGTGATCACTGATTCAAATCTCTCATAGCATGACTGCTAAGAAGTACTTCAAGTGAACTCTTGAAAATTCAAGCCTAATTTTTCTCATTATGCAAAATCTGGAACTTTCCAAAGAAGTTATGAGCCGTGTGAACACCAGGAGGGAGAGCCATTGTTCTGCAAGTGTGGACATGGCATTGGAAGCACCTTACTGGAAAATCCTGAAACAAATTCACACTTCCATGTCATGGATGGAGCTAAGCCAAGAAGTGTGACATTTTTAAAGCTTATCTCTTCAAATATTGCATCCTCAATGCCCTCCAGTACGGGCGCTTTTGTTGAATTTAAACTGATCACATTACTTATAAAAATACCCTTCACTTTGGGGACAGCTTTGGGATCCCATCCTTCATCAGGGTGGTCATTAGAGCCTCTACTGAACCTTATGGGTATCTTGACTCTCTCCATGGTTATGTTGCTAAAACTGATATTTGCTATATATCCCCCTCTACCTTTATCTGATTTTATACGCACCCCAGCTGCTGAATCCCAAACATGCAAATCCTCAACAGTTACATTTGAAATTCCACCGGACATCTCGCTACCAATTCCGACCCCAGAACATGTCGGGTAGTGCCAGAAACTCTCCTGACAATAATGTTGGAACTCGGCCGAGACATGGTGATACCATATTGATCCCAACCACTCTTTACTGCTACAAGATCATCCCCACTCTCGATATAACAGTCTTCAATACATACATTGGTGCTTGAGTCTGCACCATTAAATCAGAAGTTAAAGCTCAAGAAAAGTATGTTTTACTCTCTTTTTTCTCTAACAGGACTGGTAGATAAGAAACTTAATGCAATGCAGAGTACAAAGATTGCAAGAATAGAAATGACATAACATACCTGGATCTATACCATCTGTATTTGGTGCATTGGGAGGAGCCAAGATTGTCATGTCTTTGATAACAACATTACTGAAACAAATACACAGAAAATAGTTAGTACATCTAAAGCATAACATGTCAAAGTAGCAGGGCAGAAAAACCAAGTGAATTCTCTCTAATTCATATGAGATTATAGTGTTTCATCTTCTATCACAAGCTCTGAATAAAGATTAGCATGCAGTAGGGGTGGCAATTTGCATTCGAGTTTCGATTCATGTCGTGTCGATACATGAGTATAAGACTATATAGGTTAACCCTAACTCATTAATTTCATATTGGATTCGCGGCAGGTCTGCTGATTGTGTGAAAAATTGTCAGTCTTAAATGTCGTATGTCAAGTTCGGGTCTTATCAAGACAGAGGTATAAGATTTTATAAGTCAACCATAACCAACTCAATTTTAACCCGTTAATTTCATGTTAAATTCGGGTCAAATTTGTAGGTTATTTCAAAAATTGCCAGCTCTAACATGCAAGGATGAGGCTATATCTTCTGGGACACTGGGTGAGATAATACAGGGCAGCAAGCATGGTTTCGCTATCTTACATTAAACCAACATGCCTATATTTTTAGCTCAAGAGAATTGGATCTTATATTATATCGCTCTTGGATATTACTAACCAATAAGCAGCATCTCAGGTCAACAAAATTTTCATGTACAGAAGAAATAGAAACAACATGATAGGAATAACTGGGGACAGGAGACACTGAACCTGCAGTAAACGGGATGAATGTTCCAAAAGGGAGAATTGAGGAAAGTGAGATTTGAGATGAGAATGTTCTGAGAGTTCATTAGCTCAACCAGGTGGCCTCTGGTATGCTCCAATGTTCTGTTCCACCAAAGTTCCCACCACATCCTCCCCTGCCCGTCAATTGTTCCCTTCTGTCCTGCAAGACAGCATGTGTTCAAAAATAAATAAATAAACATATAATCTCAGCAGTTTTAGATATACTTCATAATTTTTTGTGGAATGAAAGATAGTAGAGATGCAGAAAAATTTTGCACACACTGTTGCCAACATGTATAGCTCAACAGCACCTACATGGCACACCAGCAATTTGAAGTAAACCAAATGATACGAACTGAGAGTTTGGTTGCAACCATGACAAATTTCAATAAACTGACGTGAAACCTAGTAAAATAATTTGAAAAATAGTTTTTTTTTTTTAACTAAAAGATAAAATAAAATAAAAGATGATTACTGTGCTTCACTGATAAAAATAAAAATAAAAGTTATATAAAAAAAAACACTCTGCAGTTATCTAAACAAATCAATTTATATAAGCCTGATATCATATCCTGGGAAGTTCTGCTGTTTCCACTAGTATTCATGATTCATTAGTTAAGCTGTCTACTTACTATCACAGAGAAGTCGAAACATAATGACATGGAAATAACGTGTACACACAAATGATTAAGAGTGTTTGTTAATTAAATATAACATAATTTTCTTGATAAATCCAACATTTAAAAATGATTTATTTTGTTCTACACAAGACTCAAAATAAGTCCTATTTTTTGTCCCATGTATAAAATGATTTTCTTTTTGGATAAGTAATTGTAAATTCATTAAAAAGTGTAAGGCGCAATCTAAGTACGTAAGAAATATATAAGAAAGAAGCCTAACAAGTAGTGGAGAAGATATCTAAAAAAAGCATGAAAATTTGAAAATTTGAAAAACTACAATATCAGGCAGCAGCCTTAAAGAAAAAATTATTTAATTCCACTAAGGTCTTCTCATGGTCTTCAAAATTATGACCATTTCTTTACCTCTAAAGACACCACATTAGACAAAGCGGAATCATCTTCCAAATTGTATCAAGGCAAAAGATCTACCACCTTTCTAGACATAAACAATATTCTAAAAGAGCACATGCAATCTCACAAAGAAGTAGAAGATGGTCTATTAACTCCTCATTGTTCGTACTCATGCAACACTACTCAACCGCAATAATATTATAAAATGAAAGTAACATAAGCATTTAAAAAAATAAAAGAAGATGTGACATTTCATTTTTATATTACACATAACAAAACTATGCATCAAAAGGGGGGAAAAAGAAAAAGGTGGGTAGCATACCTGTAATTACAACATTAGTGAGACCATCTCCATGTATAAGGCTTATGTGTCTTCCTCCTAATCTCTCTCTCCCTCTTCCATAAGAGGGCAATGGCTCTATTATAGGCCATTCTTCCGGATCCTATAAATGATAAATACAACAGAAAAAAAAAAAAAAAAAAAAAAAAAAAAACCAAGATGATTTAGCAACTTGCTGAAATATAATCAGAAATATAGTTTACTAATTGACCACCACTTTTCGTGTTTAAGCTTAAACTCACATTACACATATATGATAAATTACAGATCAACCACCACTTTGGTAAGTGTAGCAACCCAAGACACCAGTAAAGTCAAGAGTAAGATTTAGCAACTTGCTGAAATATAATCAGAAATATAGTTTACTAATTGACCACCACTTTTCGTGTTTAAGCTTAAACTGACATTACACATATATGATAAATTACAAATCAACCACCACTTTGGTAAGTGTAGCAACCCAAGACACCAGTAAAGTCAAGAATAAGAAAAGCATTATTAATTTGTATTAATAATAGAGCCGGTTGTTTAATTATAAGGACATAAATTTTTGTTAATTATAAACGAGGATTTGTTTATCAGAAATTAGTCAAATGTAGGACTTGTCTTGGAATACATGAAAACGGACGGCCAAAAAAACATAATAATAATTCTGGTGGGTCCCTTTAGTCCCACATTTCCACTTTCCTACACCTTGTCCATAGAAGTACACGCATGAGCACGACAAACATGACGGGCTTTCCTTTAGTCTCAATCCAAAGTTACCGCCCCTTCGCAACAAATCATTCCATTGTGCTCCAAACAGTTAATGCTATATGTAATATGCATATAATTTTGTGTATTTAAGTTACTCCATTTGTAATTTCAAATAATAATTAGGGTTTAGCCATTGAATTGTCAAAAATCTTTTCAAATTTCTCTAACATGATTGTCACTATATTAAATTTTTAATTTTTTTTAATCTCCTTCATCAACTAAAATTTTTCGTTGCATGAGTATTTTTATAAGGGAAATGCTAAGTGTTTTTTTAATGTTTTCATAGTGTTCTTTCAACTGTAATGTGGCTTTTAAAATGAAAAATATTAGGTATTCTTCTAATGTTCTTCTAGTGTCATCCCAACTGTGATGTAAATTTTAAAATCACCAATAGATTAAAAGTTAATAATGATAATTTCAAATTCAACGATAATTTTAAAAGGCACATCACAGTTGGGAGGACATCAAGAAAATACTAGAAGAACACCTAGCATTTTCCTTTTAAAATTATCGTTGAATTTGAGATTATCATTATTAACTTTTAATCTATTGATGATTCACCAAACATTTCTTTTTTTTATAAATACCGTTAAATTCAGACCAACTCATTAATCTTTAATTTCTTCTTTTTTCTAAACCAAATAGAGTATTTTGAGAATTTTGTTAAGTTTTAACATAAAAATCTAATGGACAGAGCATTAAAAAAATTCAAAACTCGATACATTAAATTGAAAAAAAATTGAACTTTTTAAAAGAACATTGAAAAGTGATGGTAAATCAAGAGATTAAGTGAAGTTTCTTCTAATAATTATTATTAATGTTTATTCAATCTGATTATAAATACTGTTATAAAAAAGTAAATATAAGAATGAATACCGATGATAATTATTCCATATAATGAATATTGATAATGAAATATTCAGAATAATACCTTAAAAACTGTTCAAAGTATTTAGGGTTTTTTCATACGTGCCTGGGAGCCAAGAATCACAGCGCCCTCTTGGAGAAAGAGGGTGAAATTACTGGTGAGGTTAAAGCTGCCTGTGAGCCACCTCCCCCTCGGCACGTTCAGCTGGGACCCACCTTTCTCGCCGAAACCCTGCATGTGCCGTACCGCCCTCCGAAACGTTTCGGTGTTGGACGTTTTCCCGTCGCCAACTCCTCCGAACTCCGTGATAGACATCACCACCTTTCTCCTCGGCACGGCCCCGAAAAACCCGGCGCATGTCCTCGGGTCATCCGCGACGTCACAGGGTCCGGTCGACCCGGATATCAACCACTCCGGGAAAACGGGTCTGGTTGAGAATTGGACGAGCAGTATCGCCAGGAGCGTGAATAACAGAATCAGCGGCGCCCATGAGGGTCTGACAAAGTTACCCGTCAGTACACCCCACAACGGTTTTGCGGAGTTCATTTCTGAAGGGAAAGAGACGTTTTGTATTGGTGGTGAATGGAACAGTGCGTGTTAGGCACCGGAGAGGAGATTTGAAGGTGGGGATGGAAGAAAGAGATCAAGGGGCGGTGCGCATTGCGCGTGGCGCCTTACAGTAGTGTGGGGTCCGGTTCGGAAAGTTCAACAGAGATCCATTCGATTTGTCCGGTGTGGACGCACGGTTGATGATCGCATGCGGACAAAACTATTTCATAAAGAGAGTTGGCCACTAGGATTCGGAAATGTTTGTTTTCTTACAGCGTGGCGGAAGATGAGCGGCTGTGATGGGAAGGAGAGGGGATGCTGTCGACGCGTTGGACTTTTTTGGGTGAAGGTGGTGAGAAAGCAAGAACAACCGCTCTTCACGGGGGACTTTTGGGAATTCGACTAATTTTTAAAAAAGGGTTTTGATAAGACGTGCGAAGTGGTGGATGGTTGGGCTGTAGTGATGAATGACACGTGGTATTTCAATATCACAGAAAGGGCAATCCTCCAAGTGGGAGTTATCATTCCCTCGGCTTTGAGTATATTTTTTATATTGTTGGTCAAGATTTGTGTGTACATTGGGGTGATAGAAATTGTATATCATACAATATTTAATTGATTAGCCGTGTCTACAAATTTTTCTTATTATTAAAAAAATCTAAATCAAAATTAGGGGCAAAGTGATAATTAATAAATGAATAGTGGAGTGGGCTCCATAGAAAGGCTCACCAGAAGAAAGTCCAACAAACGGTATCAAACCCAAGAGAAGAGGCCCAATGCCATACGAATTAGCCCCAGCTGACCCAGGCCTGCAAAATGAAGAACAAGCCTCATATCACTCCTAGCTGAAAAGTCCCGTAGAGTATGGAACGAGTATCGTTCCCACCTAACTAACTTTCACGATAAATAATATTTGAAAAGTAGTTAAAGAGACATGTCAAACTTCTAAATCAGAAATAATTAAGGTAGTTCCGAAAATCAAGGACGCGCAATCTTAAAGAGGAAGGTTGTAGAGTCCTCCCATGACACGACAAAATGCCCTTATCTAATCCTAGCCCCAGCTATAAATACTTAGAGGCTAAGCTTCACAAGAGATGTTGATATCTCTTTACTCTGTATACTCTTACGCTTATATTCTGATTATTCAATATTATGCTGTGATCTAATCTCTAACTTCTAACTTAGGCACTAGAGGTAGAAGGGCAACTATTTTCCCACTTTGTTTGCGACCTTCCATTGTTGATTATTTCTTATTCTTTGTTAAGCCTAGGATTAAAGTTCTTATATCACAGAGCAAAAGCTTTGAAAAAATTATAGCCAAAGTTACAAGATTACAAGTTATAAATACATATATAATAATCTGACATTCAAGACCTATTTGTTACATCAAAATTCGCTAATCCATGACTAATCTTCAGTTGTAATAACAAGTACTTAGATAGCCTCATTCTTCTTGACTCGCAAGCTAGAAAATTATTCACATCCTTAACCCAACAGGTCAAACCACAAAATATAGAAAAAACGAAAAAATAGGAATAAATAAATAAATAATAAAAAGCACAAAAGCCTACAAAATACTAGCGAAGGAAGGCTGCCGGATGATTCTAGCCAGAAAGCGAAAAAACTATGCGCAAACGCGTGCGAGTCACCATCTGTCTCAGGGTTGCGGAATCAGAAGCAACAGGAGCCATTGGAAGTAGATGGGACTGGTGTGCGCGGTTGAGTGACGCGTGTCGAGGTGGGTCCACAAAGGACGTAAATTGAGCCTATAACGACAAAAAAATAAAAAATAAATAAAAAGGGGGAGGGAAGAGTCGGGGAAGGGAGGGGGAGAAAAGTTCTCCCCCCAAAAACCTACTTTTCATATCTTAGCTAATTAGTCTCTATAACCCCATCTAACAGCTTATTTAAAATTTTCTTTATCTTATTAAAATAATTTTTTATAATTTTTATTTATTAATTTCACTTAAAAAATTCATGTCCACAATAAAAACACCAAATACAACAACCGATCACGATATCTGCCATCTTCAAATTAGAATTCCCTTTTTTCTTTATCTAAATCACAAATCGTCAGACAGAGAAATTATGGATTTGAAAATTGCAAATTGCATAGTACCTCCGTGGACCTGCGGCACTATAACTTTCACTCTTTGTACTGCATTCACATTATCATCTGAACAGATCACATAATATTAAATCACCGCTTATCCTAAAGATTAAGCTAATAAAACTTTAATACCATCTCACGTTGATACAGGCTCAAACTCTCTTTTAATAAATAAAGCTCAATACATAAAATATTTAATTTAAATAGAGAGAGACCATTTATCTCAAAATCTTAAATAGACAAAAATAAATAAATTTAATTATTTAATTTATACTTTAACAAATATGAGAATCTACTCCCACTTCACCGAATAGTCGAAGCAAAGAAGCCTTTTGATTAGCGAGTTTTTCAAAGATCATCGAAGGCTTGAGCACCAAAGCAAAGATAAGGGAAAGGAACAAGAACAGGGTGAATGGTTCTGTAAAGAAAGTGAGAAATGAGAAGAGGAAGAAACAACAAAGGTTAAAGAAAGAAAGAGAAAGACAGAAATGAGAAGATGAAGAAACAAAAATGTAACACCCCAAGTTCTAGAGGTGAGCGATTGAGAGCAATTGTAACATATTCTTAATAAAAATATAAATTTCTCCCACAAAAACTAACATAAGATCACTAAAGTACTGTAAATTTTCATTATAAAATCACAAATACATAATATGCTAGTATTCAATAATCTCATAAGCTATAAAGTTATACCGCCTATGCTTAACCAAAGTCGTATAGTCTATAGAATGGAGTCCCAGACACTTCTACTGCTACTGCTTCTGTTAGTCCATAAAACAACGATAAAATCTTTAACAACTAAGAGGCCCACCGGTACCCATGTCTTCAATACTACGATATATAGAGCAATTTGAAAAAGATGTATAGGGAGAAGGGGTGAGTTCGACAACTCAGTAAGTAGCCACAAGGCCCACAACACCAAGATGCTATAAAACATGCTATGCAGATTTTTATGTCAAAATCTCTGTCATGAACAATAACAATTTATGCAGAGTAACATAATTAACAAAATAAGCATGATAGTTGCAAAATGAGTACGCACTTCTTTTTACTTTTCTTCCAATAATTGTTTTACCCTTTGACCCGACACCACAAATTTACCGTGTGTAGCGCACATTGGCTTGTCTCGAAGGACCTATATGCTCATCTTGTCGTCACAGGGAAGAGCTACCAAATTGGGAACTTCTCTAGGAGAAAGCCACCTGGCAAGTAGCACATACCTTCTCGTAACTGTTCTTCGGTGTGCTTGCCATGCTACCCTATGCGGTACCAATCGTCACTATAATCGTGTCTCGGGTTAAACATTTATAACCATGAATGCACATATAACATTTCATATGATCTGTAAACTCATTTGTAACTGTATAATATGTCATGAATGCACATATAACATTTCATATAATCTGTAAACTCATCTATGCCATGAACTTTGAGAGCTATTTTCATTCATAATTGCAGTCATGCATAAATCATGAAATAGGGTAACTGTATCACGTAAAATTCTTAAACAATGACATATGAATAAATAAAACTTATTATTAAAATATGGAAGGAAGTGCAATTGAAAATCATGTAAGTGGATTCTTTATAAAATCTCCAACATTTTTTAAAAAGATTTATAATAAAATCTATTGGAGTTTTTGGTGTTGTGTCCCCTTACCTGGCATTGCATGCCCTTATTTTGAATCCGCATCCAACTCACAATTCCTACAACGGAGGTAAAAAGTACCTTAGTCATCAATTCGTTTTCAAGTCTCAATCATGCATCACTTTAGTTGCTAAAGATCTTAACTCTAATCTTTATCCTACCATCGTCTATCCTTTGCCAAAAACATTAGAGTGACATCAACCCTACCATGCTTGATTTATATGCTTCCCATAAAATTCTAATAATCAACTCAACTAAGGCCTTATTCCAATCCATTGCTTTACACTAAAATTCCAAGGTTATAATATTCTTATTACTATAGAATCATCAAGAAGTTTATCTAGCCATACCATTAATCTCCTCCTAAGCCATTTAATTTAGCAACTTACTCTCAATATCAAAAGCTTAGAAACATTTACAACAATTACTCTAATTATCATAAGACGTACTAGCATCTAAACCCAATAAGCATCAACTTAATATTATGAATTTAGCTACATACTAAAAATACTATAAAAGATATGAAAATATTACCTTGGAAAATTCTCATATTTTTTATTTTATTTTATTTTCCTTCTTCCTCCTCTATCTTTCTGTCTTTCTTCTCTCTTTCCCCTCTTTTCTTTTCTCTTTCTCCTCTCTTTCCTTTCTTTTCTTCCTCTTTCCTTCTTCTCTTCTTCCGGTTCTCTCCCTCATCTCACGCTCACTTGAGCTGTGAGCAATTGAGAGGGTTTGCTCTCCTTAAATACCCACCGTATGTGGGACATTTTCCCTTGAGAGCTTGCCACATGTTTGTCCCACATGCATCCAATTCCTTCTTAACCACAAGACAAGTGTCCACCAAGTGTCCCACATGCATTCAATTCCCTCTAAACCACAAGACAAGTGTCCACCAAGTGTCCACCAAGAAAGTCATAGGAGCACATGTTACTTTAAGTGTCAACCAAGGAAACGATACAGACATGCTGTATAACACCTGTAGCTATAGGTGTCAACAAAGTAACTAAAGTTGGTCTCCATGCAACTTATCATGTAAGGCATGTGTCATCTTGAGCTTTGATGACTTGTCAAAAAAACTCCTCAAACATTTACATTAAAACTGATCATAAAAAAATCTACAATTAATCCTCAATAAACCTAAACCTTTTGACTAACATATACCCAAAAAATCGTGGCTTACAGACATCATTAACCCATCCAATTAATTTTCCAAATCGCAGGTACTTCAACTATTCTGTAGCTTGACCTATTAAACTTGAAAAAATCATAACTCTTTCAATTTAACTCCAAATGACACAAACTTTGGCTTGAAATTTTCCTCATTCAAAGATGCACAACATATCCAAAAATCATAGTAACCCATAACTGTTTGGTACCTCAAAAGTCCCACGAAATTCGGTGCCTCTGTTTGACTGAAATTCCTGTTTTGACACTTCCATCTTCTAAAAATCATAACTCCTTCTACAAACATCCAAAAATCCTGAAACCACTTTTAAAATCTTCCTTTCTCATCATTCTATAAGATCTTAAAACAGTTTTATTTAAGGTCACTCATTGAATTTTTGGAGTCCAAAACAATGTGACTTTTCTTTCAATAACCCACTAAAATTATAACTATCAATTTTCCATCATCTTTCACATTAAGTCTATTCACCTAACTCCATATAAATCTTAATAAAATTGCAAATTCTTCTTATCCTTGATATTAAGATCACCTTTATTCTAGGTATAAATTTTGGGGTATTACAAAAAAAGTCAAAGAAAGAGAGAGAAAGTTAGAGAAATAATTAAGAGTAAAGTCCTCTTAACCCATTCAAACTACCACTCTAATGACAATATGCTCCACAACCTATCAATTGCGACAATTTATCCCCTAAACTACCAAAACAATGACAATTTACCCCTCAATGTTAGTAAAATCACTAAATTACCCATATAAAATTTTCAATAAGGCAAAAATACCACTAAAGCTTTGAAAAAAATAATTAAATATATTTAAAAATTAAAAATATATATTAAAAAATTAAAAAGGTTTGGGGGTGGCCGAGCCACCCCTAAGAAGATGAAGAAACAAAAAAGGTCAAAGAAAGAGAGAGAAAGTTAGAGAAATAATTAAAAACAGATGCTCTTCGGGTGTGCTATTGTTTGGATTTAATCGTTTGCTGCTTCAGAATAGTGTAGTTGCTGTTAAAATTGATTTGAGTTTGTTTTGCTTTTGTTTAAACTGTGAAGAAATTTGTGAGCCTAACTCATCTTATATATAAAACCAGTTCAATAAGAGAGGGTTGTTCATTCTTTATAAACATGCTCAAGATCTTGTCCACAAGTAATGTGAGATTATTCATCAACACCCTCCCTCACGTGCTCTATCATGTGCATGCTAGTATTTGTTTTAGAGATAAATTTAATCACTTATTCATTACTTTAACACTCTCCCTCATGTGTGGACTAAAACTCGATTTTAACATGTGAGACTCAACACGTGGAATATTTAATTTAAATAGGGTGATTTGATGGAGTCAAAGTTTGATCCCATTTGGCTTTAATACCATGAAGAAATTCGTGGACGTAACTCATCTTATAAAATCGATTCAATTAGAGAGTGTGACTTATTCCTTATAAACATGCCCAAGATCTTGTCCACATACAATGTGAGATTATTTTTCAACACCCTCTCTCACGTGCAAGCCAATTTTTTTTTTGGTTTTTATCATGGGATAAATAGTGTGTGCCCTATTTGTTCTGTGCTAAGCTTTGAGTTTGCTACTGCAGAGTCGAACGTGTGTCTTTTCATCATGTCATTGCCACGACAACTTTACAACAACTAACAGATTCTTTGTTCTATCATGACAAGATGGAGGGAGAAGAACTAAGGCCCACCAGCCACCCCTTGGCCAAAATGGGATGGTTGGACCACCTCATTTTTGGCCAAGAGGTGGGCTCCAGCCACCCCCATGGCCAAGGGGGTGGTCCACCCACCCTCAAAAGACCAAAAAGATAAAAAAAAAAGGGGGAGAGAGGGTGAGGGGATCGGGTGCATTTGGGGGTGGCCGGACCACCCCCAAGGAGTCTGGGGTGGTTTCGGCCACCCTATCTTGGCCGTATGGGGTGGCGAAACCACCTCACCCTTTGGGGTGGTCCGCCACCCCAAATGCACCCCCCCCTCCTTTTTTTTTTTGGGCCAAGCCACCCCATTTTGGCCAAGGGGTGGTTGGAACCACCCCAATCTTTCTCCCCCTCCTCTTTTTTATTTTTTTTTTTTTTTTTTTTTTTAATATAGATATTTTGCTTGAAAAAAAAAAATTTAATGCCCAAAAAAAATTTAATATTGAAAACAATGTACACTTTTTGCTGCACAAGTGAGAATGGTACTGTAGTTGAAACAGTACCGTTCCAGCTACAGTGCTGTTTTGCGCTGTTGGCAAATAGGGCCTAAGTAAAACCATTTTTGGGTTTTTCAATTGGGTCCTGAAAGTCAAATGGGTCGCAGACAAACCGACTCAAAACTCGATGGTTGTGCACTTCTGCTCCTCTTCTTAATGGGCACAATGTCTTTGTCCCTGTTTGCCTCTATGTGGTTTTCAATAACCCCAATAGTTGTGCCACTTTCTCAACAAATGGCGGTCAAGAAGGAGGAGAAGAGGCAGAGTGTTGCAGAGGGATTGAGCATTTGGAGCTTTGGGGTATGTGTGGGGTGAGGATGGGCCTTGTGCTTGTAGTGTTTGTAAGTATATGAAGTGGTACTTGGTTTTCATTTCACATGAATAACAATCGCAGGGAATTTACTCATTTCTCCTTGTCAGGAGATAAAGCGGTTATGTAACTTTTATCAAAAGTACATTAATATACATAATTGAACACAACTCTGCCTCAAAAGCTTAAGTTAAAAAGTTCACTTAAGTATATTAAGTACTATTTTCTTTTATATTTTCTCAACGTACAACTCAACACTTACAAGTGCACTCATAATACTCCAAAATTATTGATAATCATACCTGTTTCAAATTTTTCATTTTCTTGTCAGGCTTTCTACCAATTCAACTGTATTGTAATGCAATCATGCATGGAGTTTTTTGGATTCAATTTAATTCAGTTTAATGACCCTAACCTCTTATGATCCTTGATAAAATGAGTCCCAAGACGTCAAACAAATAACTCAACTACAACCATCAAGGTCCCAAAAAAGCCCCAGATAGGCAACTAAGATCCTTTTCAATTCATTTGAACGGGATAATATCTAGTTCGTTATATTGAAAGGGTATTTTTATCCTATTAAAAAGTGAAAAAATAAAAATACTTCTTCAATATAACAAAGTAGATACTCTCCCGTTCAAATGAATCTGAGAGGATCATGTTTCCTAAATAGGGCCAACTTCTACTTAAGCTCAAGGAGGCCTAAAAGAGACCTAATATAAGGTATCCCCTCTCAGTTTTGTGCCCCACTCCCCCCACATAAAGACACTGACTTGGGCGTTAGAATGCCTTCAGTTTTTATGACCCCAGGCCTACTGACGACCCTTAGCCCCTTCTTAGTTTTGCAGTGGACAAGCAGTCTAATCCGTACGCGGCCCGAAAAAATGATTTAACAATCCTGTCTCAATTTCCAGATTACTTTGGTTCTTGTTATTGAAGCTGTGATAGAGAGTCAGATCATGGTTGAGAAAACAACAAAAACAAACATAATGGAGCCAATCAATTGAAACATCAGCAAACTTTTCACTTTATTAAACATCATATATATAAAATTGCCTTGCACTTTAAACAGGAAATACACATATATGCCATATCTATGGGAATCCTAGTCAAGAGCCACAATTTTTCTTTAAAGCTCCCAAAATAACAATTATTTCTTAATCATTTCGCTTAATCAAAACAAGTAACATATATAGCTAGACATGAACATCACCTAGTTGGATATCCTTGCCCTTCAGAGGAACATACTCCCCACGATAAACCTCCAGATAATCCGCCAACGAAGACTTGTCAATATTTTCATGGTGATATGATTTGCAGACGAAGTAGATAACCGTTTGAACAACAAGACCAAAGAGAAACACCGTGCACACTAAGAAAAAGCAAAGAATCCCGATTGGGATGCTTATTCCCATATTTCTTCTCCCCATATTTAGAACAACTAAACTCTCAAACAAAAACTCAACTCCCACGAAAAAAGTAGTAATCGTCAAAAACAGGGCAACCGCAGCACCCATCTTCCCCTTTATCAATCCCCTGCTCTTGATCATGGCTTTAATCCCATACAGATCCTCCAAAACCGATATAACGCTTGCCAAATGCCAAACGATGCTGATATATACAAACCCAATTACGTATAAGATGACAAGAGCAATGAAAATCGCAATTCCAATCTTATATAATCCATAATAGCGTGCCCAGAAATAGAAAAGTGAAACAGAGACGAAGTTGTAGAGCAGAACAATGGCGAAGCTCCATAGGAAAGTGACCATAAGCCTCTTCCAAACCCTGGGGACAACGCTCATGATCTTCTTGAAGGTGATATCCTTTGCTGTGTATATCGATGCGATGGTGTAAACCACTGCGGAGGTGGAGAGAAGGGCGAGGATGAGAAGGAAGGTGAAGTAGAAGGCTTTGAAGAGCCAGAAGGCGGCCCATTCGGAGGAGATGATGTCGGAGAGCTTAGAATATGTTCGGGAACCCTTTAGCGTGTAGTCCAAGGCATTTTCGTTGTTGAGGATCTTGATGAAGAGGAGTTCGGAGACTTGGATGTGAGCAAGGAAGATGAAGGAGAGTGGGAGGATGAGAGCCAGAGTGATTTGGGTGAAGATTCTCTTCCATGTGAAGATGATCTTGAAGGACTCCTTCAAGATCCCAAAGAAGCCGAGAAATTGTATATCTTCTTGCTCTCTGTCCATTGTCTTCTTTTTCCTTGTTTGCAGTGGGTTGGGGATGAATGGGGGGAGCTTTATAAATTGTTCATAGGGTCATGAGGACTTGACTTCAAATTGACAAATTGCCCTTGGTCTATCTTTGAATTACTATAATATTTCCATTAAGCCATTAAGCAAAAGCACAAGTGATCAAACTTTAGGTTCTATTTGAAATTTGTTTCAATGGCTTCAATTTGAAACAATTTTTGACATTTTGCTCGCACGAAAAATCAGTGATCATAATAGCGATAATGACTGGCAAAAACTGAAAATCTTCCGCTGCGGCGAAAAAAAATTGTGACAGAGTATGTGAGAAGGAGAAGCTAAAACTCAAAAAATAATTTACAATTTTTTTTTTTAAAAAAGAAAAACCTATTTTACAGAGATTAAAAAGATTTTCTGATTAATCGAAAATGTTTTTAATTTGGCCACAATTTTTGATTGGACCAAACATTGAAAAAACAAAAAAAAAAACAAAAACAGACAAAGCCTCATGGGAGAATTTTGACAAATCTAATTAAGAAAATGATTCGCTTTTAAAATCAAATTATTATCAATGGGATTTAGGTACTGGTTAGAAATTTGAATTGTTGGCTCAAATGGTTATATTTTGTTTGTTTGTTTGTTTTTTTTTTTTTTTTTGACATATTCACACAAAGAAAGAGAATGAGAAAAATAATTGAACTAATAACATTCGCTTTATGAAGCATAATCTATAGTCCTTGGGCTCAAATGACAATTAGTAAAAGAAAAATAAGGAAATATTGGGTGGCCCTTAGCTAAGTACATATGCCTAATTGAGAAATTTCTATGAAATGGGAAAAAGGGTGAATTCGTAGTTGCAGTTGAATTATGGCCCCATTCCAGTGGACCCATCAAAACCCAAGTAACAAGTCAGGAAAGAAGACAAGGAACGTTCCTGTCTATGCACCGAGAATTTCGTGGACTTTTCATGGAGTTGACCAGGTCAACGCGCTCCAACTTTGACTGACATGATTTTCTTCGGCGCCCCAATTTCTACACGTCTATTGGCTCTGATCACATCTATGGTCTATCTCCCCCTGGATAAAGATGCGCGGAAAAAACACGACAATAATTGTGGAATTGGGCACAAAGTTAATAAGTATCTGTTTGGTTGTCGAGAAAGTTCGAGGGAAAGCCAAGGAAACTGAAACTCGGATTCTACTGTCTTTTGCTCAGTAGAATGGAAGACACGCGCTCTCCTGGGCCCCAAAAATATGTGGAAACCAAATTAAGAAGTACAATATCTTTTCTATTCAGACAACATTATTCTCAGAAAACTGACACAGCATAAGTTCTTGTATGACAAAGGAAATGAGCTTAAATAATCCTCTCAAATTATCACCATATTGTGAATGTTCCTTCAAACTATCAATGGTGTCAATGTCTCTCCTAAACTATCAACAAAATGTCAATATCAATCAAGACTAGGAGCTACCAATTTAAGTACAATTATTCTAATCAAACTTGAATCATGCAAAATAGATCTTTGGCTTCTCTTCTTATAGGTCCGCTTAAACAACGTGACAAGCCGCAAATACTACGTAAGCCTAAGACTTAGGATACGTTTACTTCGATGTAAAATGGTTTTTAGAAAATAATTTTCGCATTTTATGGTGTTTACTGCGACGTAAAATAGTGGTCAAACCGAAAATGATTTTCGTTTGACCAAAAATCCTTTACATTTTTAGGAAAATGGTTTACAGTTTTTAATTTCGTAAACCATTTTCCCTTGCTCATTGACACCCTAAACCTGATGCTCTTCTAATTAGAAAAAAAAAAAAAAAAAAACGCTTTCTCCTTCACCTTCACTCACAGCTGCAGTCTTCTCCTTCAGCTTCATGCTCAACATGCACAAGCTGCACAGCTCCTCTCTCTCTCTCTCTCTCTCTCAGCTTAGCTTCACTTTTCAAACCCGACGTAGGTACTCTCATCTCTCTCTTTCCTTGTTGAATCGTATGTATGGAGCGATTCAAATCTACAAATTTCTCTTGGTAGGAAGGGAATTGATGACACTTAACTTCAAATCAAAGTGAGTGGCATTGGTAGCCGGCAACACTATACATGTTGGTGTGTTGGTAATAGTAGGTGCCAACAGCTGCCTAAGGGACTTGGGTGGACGTCGTTCTCCCATCTTAGCAGACTTGCCGAATCAGACTCGAAATTTGAGAATTGGTAGGTGAGTTTGGTGGCTATCTTAGATATTCTCTCTCCGTTCTTTCTATCTCGGGATCAAAATTAGTTAGCTCCAGATTTAAAGATCTACGACCAAACATACAAATAGGAACTAGCAAACTCAAAATTGAACTGAATTAAATTATACTAATTTAACTAAACACAATTGCAAACAGAAATTAATGCAAACAAAAACTAAAAACTCACAAAAAATGACCAAAAAAATGGCTAAAATCTACGGAACTGTTGCAGATGCTGCTCACTGAGTAGGTGCGCTCGAGTGCAGGTAATGTAGGATCAAGCGCCTGTGCGCTAATCTGTAGGTGTGATCGAGCTGATGATCGTGTGCAGGTGCGCACAATTCAACTATCTGGTGGAAACATCTAACGGGGATTTGTTGCTACTACAGAGGTTCTTTGAATCTTTTCTAGCTGGGGGCAAGGTATGACCGGTTATTTTAAGGTGCACAAGCTAGTGCTAGATGATGAAAGTGGAAGAGTGGTGGAGCGGGTGGAGGTGAAGAACATAGGAGATGATGGATTGTTCGGGAGACAACCAATCTATATCTATTTCAACTTCTGACTTTTCGGATTGTCGGCCTAACGGCCCTAACTCCATATATTACACCGATGACTATATTACTGCATATGAATATAATCCAGATGTGCTAATTGACATGAGTATCTTCAATTTAGAA
>JADOBO010000523.1:0-15084 GCA_016403345.1 Corylus heterophylla | reverse complement strand
CAAACCTTTCTTGCGGATCCTCAACCTGGAGGTGCTCAGCATTTCATTAGACGGCACAATTCGCGTCAACTTTCCGACAGTTTACAATTGCACAAACGGTACAAGCAGCACAGCAAACATTGTGGACTTACGAAACAGCCCTTTCATCTTCTCCCAATCCGGAAACAAATTCATCGCCTTGGGTTGCAATAACTTTGCTTCAATGGGGTCCGTAGATGGGTGGGTCTGGTTCAGTTATTAGTGGGTGCATGTCCATTTGTGACACGACTAAAGTGATAAATGCATGTAGCTGCAATATTGGCATCAATTGCTGCCAAGCCTCAATTCCTTCGGATCTCGATGCCTTCAATACAACAATGAAGGTAATGAATAGTAAAGATCTTGTCATGATCAATGGATGCAACTCTGCATTCTTGGTAGAAGAAAAGTGGTTCAAGACCGATTACCGCACTCTATCGCTTTTCGTTCCTGTGGTGTTGGAATGGTGGATTCCCTATACATCATTCATGTTACTTCCAATAGCCATTTATAATACCTCCTCCACCTATAATTGTAGGCAAGTAGTGGTTAAGCAGCGGAACACAACTTTTACATATTCTTGCAAAGCCGGCTATGGAGGAAATCCCTATGTTCCTGGAGCATGTCATGGTAAGTTTTCGTACAAGTACTTCTATTTTATGCCTTTAATTCTTTCTTTTCTTTTTCGTTTATAGATACAGATCTCATTCTGAAATTTAATTTGACAAAGAGAATTAAGCTTAATTTGTATACATAATTTTTGTATTTGTTTTTCTTTACTATTTGTACGTCAATGCAATATAGTTATATATTTCTTAAAATTTAAGTGAAGGAATCACATGAGCCTCACAAGAGAACTCACGTGACACTACAAGCAATATGGTCTTTAGACCAAACCAATAGCGGCGACCCAAAAGTCGCCGCTATTGAGGGTCTAGGCGACTCCTTTTAAGTCGCCGTAATGAGCCATTATTAAGGCGACTTTTGGGTCGCCGCTAATAGTGGACGCTAAAACCAAAAAAATGTATTTAGCAACAATAATAGCGGCGACAATAAGTCGCCATGACTATCATTAGCGGCGACTACGCGCATCGCCGCTATTAAACAACAATAGCGGCAATAACGTCGCCGCTAATAATACTCCAAACAGCGGCAACAAGTTGCCGCCGAAAAACAAGGCGACTATGAATAGTCGCCGCTAATGAAGGTCATGCGGCGACCATACGGTGGCTGCTATTAACATATGAAAAATTTAAAAATAATTTTAAAAAATAATTAGCGGCGATACTAGAGTCGCGCTATTGAGGGGTTTAGCGGCGACTACAAAGTTGCCGCTAATGGACCTCTATAGCGGCGACTATTGGGTGGCGCTATTGACACGGAAAAAGTAATTTCAATTAATTAGCGGCGACCTAAAGTTGCGCTATTAATGGGTCATTAGCGGCGACTTTTTCGTGGCGCTAATGACCATCAATAGCGGCGACTATAGGGATAGCCGCTATTGACACGGGAAAAAGTAATTTAAATTAATTAGCGCCCAAGAGTGGCGCTATTAATCGGTCAAGCGGCGACAAAAGCGTTGCGCTAATGACCCTCAATAGCGGCGACTATAGGGATGGCCGCTATTGACAGGAAAAAGTCATTTACATTAATTAGCGGCGACCCATAAGTCGCCGCTATTAATGGGTCGATGCGGCGACATTTTTAGTGGCGCTAATGTCCCTCAATAGCGGCGACTATTGGGTGCTATTTAACCACCAAAAAAAAAAAAAAATTATAAATATTGGGCGATGCTATTGATCCTACATACATAATAGAAAAAATTATTTACCAAAAATTCACCTCGAATCCTCCGATAATATGTCATTATTTCTTTTATATTAATTATTGGTGAATTTTTTCTATTTTTCTATTTTCTATTCTTATTTTATATAAAAATCAATATTTATTTTTTTTTTAAAGAAAACAAATTCTCCTATTAATTATTATTGAAGTTTTCTATTTCTTATTCTTATTTAAACGTTTGATCGAAATTGACCGATCTTGGTGAATTAATTCGATTGATCGTGATAGGATCAAATGATTGATCAAACATCCGATCGATCCAGGTGAATTAGTTCAATTGATCGTGATATGATCAAATGATCGATCAAACATCGATCCTATGAATTAGTTCGATTGATCGTGATGGGATCAAATGTTTGATCAAGCATCCAATCGATTACGTGAATTAGTTCGATTGATCGTGATAAGAACAAATGATTGATCGAACATCCGATTGATCCTAATGAATTAGTTCGATTGATCGTGATAGGATCAAACATTTGATCGAATCCTCCGATCGATCATAATGAATTAGTTCAATTGATCGTGATAGGATGAACGATCGATCATAATGAATTAGTTCGATTGATCGTGATAGGATCAAATGTTCGGTCAAACATCGATTGATCCTAATGAATTAGTTCGATTGATCGAGATAGAATCAAATGTCCGATCGATCCTACTGAATTAATTCAATTGATCATGATAGGATCAAATTATCGATCAAACATCCGATCGATCCTACTAAATTAATTATATTGATCGTGATATGATCGAATGATCGATCAAGCATCCGATCACTCTTAATGAATTAGTTCGATTGATCGTGATATGATTAAATATTCGATCAAACATCCGATCGATCTTAATGAATTAGTTTGATTGATTGTGATATAATCAATTGATAGATCAAATGGATACAATTAAAGGTTCAATCGAATACTCAATTGAATTAAGCTTTTACATTATCTTAGTGCCTTAGTTATATTGATTTTATATTCTTTTTGAATTTTGTATTATTTTATAATTAATTATAAGATAAATATCAACTTAATGATCTTTATCATAAAAATTTATTAAGCGGAAATTTTTAGTTAATATTATAATAATAAAAACATATTACAAGAGAAATTTAAAAAAAAACTCTAAATAAATAAATAAATAAAAATTAAAAATTGTAGGAGAAAGTCCATAACCCTTAAACTACCACTCAATTGACAATGTCCCCTAAACTTTCAATTGTGACAATGTCCCCCAAACTACCAAAAATTGTCAATGTTCCCCCAATGGAAATTACCCATAGTAAAATATAAACAAAAATACTAAAACTTTTAGAAAAATCTAAAACTAACAAAAAAATCCAAACTTGGCCAATTTTTTTTTTTAAAATCAATTTTATAAGAAAAAAATTTTAAAAATTTTGATTTTGATTTTTTTATTTTTATAAATATTGAAAATTTTCGTTTTTTTATTTTATTTTATTCTTGTTCTATAATTTTATTTAAATAAAAATTTATGTTTAAAAAAATAAAATTTTCGCTTAATAAAATGAAATTTTTTGTTTTTTAAAACTAAATTAAAAAATAGTTAAATATTATTTTTAAATTAAAATTTTCGTTTTTAAAAAAAATCAATTTTTTTTTAAATTTATAGAGATATTTTTGTCTTATTGAGAAATCTATAGGGGCTTTTTTGTCTTATTGCTAGCTTTGGGGACATTGTCAATGTTTTGGTAGTTTGGAAGGGATATTGTTACAATTAAAAGTTTGGGGGACATTGTCAATTGGGTGGTAGTTTGAGGGTACATGGACTTTACCCAAAATTGTAAGTATAATTTAAAAAAAAAAATAAAAATAAAAAAATAATTGAGCTCATTAGCGCGACCTTAGTCGCTAATAATCTTATAAAATTGGCGCCACTATTTATATTCGCGATTTCTTAAATTTTCAGACATGTTTTATTTTTTTTTTTTTTTGGATCAAAATCCCTCATCGATCTGCAGTACTATTTTTATTTTTCAGACCTCCCCATCAGTACTCTCTCACTCCACTCTCACTCTCTCTCTCTCTCTCTCTCTCTCTCCGTAACGTTTCTCTCTCTGCAGCTCTTTCGCGCAGCTCTCTCTCTGGCGCACTCAACTCTCTCCGCAGCTCTCTCCGCGCACTCAATTCTCTCCGGTAGCTCGATCTCTCTCCGTACTCTCTCCGGTATGGGTTTCTCTAAATGATGCCTAAGAACTACATTCTCATTTTAAAGTGCAAGATGCTTAATTAATGTCGTGTGGTGCCTTGATTTTATTGCTTTTTTTGTCTCTTTATTTTACTTCATAGAAAGTCTTGTTTCACTTTACCTCATGGTGAAGGCTTCCAACATTTGGGCATTTTATGAGAGCAAAAGCAGCAGAGGAAATTATTTTTATAAAAACTTATTTTCTGATAATAGATCAGAAAGACAGAGGAAATTATTTTTTGTTGTTTGAAAAGTTTCTCACTTCATCCTAGCTTCGTTGTTTGATCAGCTATTTTTTCTACCAAACAACTCATATACTGTTTGAACCTCCTTTTTAATTTAAAATTTGAGATTTTCAAACACCATTGAGTTCATTGTATATATTTCCGAGGATTCCATGATTATATAAATTTTTGATCTTTGAATAGTCTTGTTTAGATTGTTTAAGAGTCTAACAAACTCAATTAAGATTTCGTTGAGAGGATTCTGTCAACTCCATAGAGTTAAAGAAAACTAGTTTAGTTTCCATGGCAAGAGTCCAAGTACTATAAGCCTTATACCAGGCACCTTTAAAGCCACTAATTTGAGAATAACATTGTCTCCATGATGTAAAGATTTCTGGATATTTATGTGAATTTAGTTTCTAAACTTATGGTATTTTTGTTATTTTACCCTTTTTTTACTAATTAACAAAGGAAGTTTTGTAACAAAATGTTAATTATTTCTGGATAATAAAAAATAAGTTTTTATTATCAGAAAACCAGGTTTCCGGGAAGCCATGAAGCAGTAGAACAAGTGCTCTGCTATGTTTTGAAATTTGATATAAATAATGATGAACCCATTTCCTTAATGGTATATATATATATATGAAAACAGCCATATTAATTCTAACATGCTTTAATAGAAAAACTAGTATAATAGTTATATATGGAGTGGACAAAAATGTGATTTTAAAATAATTGTAGCTAGAATAAAAATGTGATTTTTAGTATTAGTCTAGCTAGCTAGTAAGAACATTATACATGAGTGGGTTCCTAAACTGCTTTGGGAATAATTAATTAGCCAAAATACTACAAAAGACTAGTGATAATTGGTATAGGTAGATTTATATATAGCTTTTACAGTCTTCATCACGGCACCTTTTAATTATTCATTCTCATTTCTCCACAATTTGAATTTGAAATTCTAAAGAATCCACCAAGTTTAGTTAATTAAATGGGTCCCTAGTTGTAGTCCTATACGCCTCTCTCTCTCTCTCTCTCTCTCTCTATATATATATAGTTTAGTAATGTGGGTGGGTAGTTGGCATTTACCCATAGACTTAAGGGTGCTTCACAACTTTTGATAGATCGAAGACAATTCAAAATGATGCAGTTCATTTGATTCTTATTTTAAATTTCAAAATATTAAAGGACTATACAATGATAATCAGGATTCATTCAAAACAGATCGTGAGGAACAAAATTTTCAGAAAATCATGTGGGAAGTTAAATGCAGAGTCTTGGGAATGGGTAGATTCAAAAGAAGCCAAGAGAATGCAGGACCTTTGTCGGAACTAGAATCTTAAGGAAGACATTTTGGTATAAGGGATGTTTTCTGGTTTTCTAGTTTAGTTTATGCAGTATGTGGAAACTTTTGTTTTGGGGTGTTTGGTGTTTGTTTTAGAAAGTGTTGTTGGATTGAGTTTTTATTTTTATTTTTTTTGTGTTGTGTTTATTAGTGTTTGATTTTTGTTTCTTGATATTGTTGGTTGTATCTTTGTTGTTCAGTGTTTGCTAGATAGTTTGTAATGTGTTTGGGTGCTAATAAAGTTCCTATTCATTAAAAAAAAAAATCAATTGGATGAAAGATTATTTTATTGCTAGATAGTTTGTAATGTGTTTTGTCTTGCTATCAAGACGACCTCTCCTTAGCCTTTTGGTCAAGCTACTATGAGACCGGATTATATTTTATTCATTTTTCATTTATTTCTAATATTGTTTTAGGTGTTTGTAAGGATCCCCACCGCCCTCCTATTTATTTTATTTCTATTAATAGTACTATAGTTGTTAAATTATATTATCATAGTTCAGTTTTGTGTTAAATTATTATATAATTCTTGTACAAAATAATCATGACTATATATCGAGGCAAAAGAACTCTGTACATGTTTATCGCTTACACCTTTCTTTCTTTTTCTTTTTAATTTTTAAGTTAATTACTTTATCCCTTTCATTAATTAATTAAATATCAAATGGTTGCTTTGTCACTAAATTAATCCTTTGCTACAGAATAAGTCCAAACACTTTTTCTAACTTGTACATGTGTTGCATTGATTTGCCTATTGTTCAAGCTGAAACAATATATCAACTTAGGTTAATTAATATTGAAAGGAGGATTTGAATTTATGAACAACTTAACTTGAATTTATCACCATTCTTGGCTTCAATTTCAAAAAAATAGGTTTGATTAAGATCCATTCTCTTTATATTAGTATTGAAACAAACTATGTTTTTGGATTTGGATGGGGTGATGTGACATTCAATGATATCAAAGCATTTAAAAATTAAAACATGTAAACGTGTATGGTGATCAACGCCACAAAGATGTCGGTTTCATTGAAACTAACATCTTTTTAAGCCTCAATGAAGACAGAGTAAAATTTATAGAATGCAACCATTTGTAATTATAAAATTACAAATATCCGTTTTATATGGGCTTTGTCCTTTAATATCAAACCATTCCATAAACTGCAAATTATATATATGTCACGATGAAAGAAGATGACATCTTTTACAACTACAAATAAAGATGTCGGTTTCTTGCACAAGATGACATCCAATGATTTAATGTCATAACCCTTATGTATCTTAGATGTTGGTAAATAGTTCTAAGTTGAATAGTTTCATATTATAGAGGTAACGTTTATCTTCTCTAAACACGCTTGTGATTAAATGTAGGGAAAGAGTAACTTGTGATAGTGACATTGAGATGGATAAGAGTTGGATGCAAGAACCTATTCGATGTTCAGATCGATATCTAAAAGGACTTGAAGAATTCTTTACAATGGCGCGTCCATGTGTGGATGTAAATGGTATTATGAGGTGTCCATGTCGTGATTGTGCAAATCGATATTTTCATCATATTGAATTGGTGGAGAGTCACTTGTATCTACATGGAATTGATCGCACATACACTCGATGGATATTTCATGGGGAAGAAGATCCGTATAATATAAACGTGATTGCCAACTTAAACACTAATACAAATGCGAGGATAGAGGAGGTTGATGAGATCCAAGAATTGTTAGGCGATGTTCAAATGGGGACATTTTGGAAGCCAACATAGGTGAATCCTCTACTAGTCGGGGTCCAACAAGCGACAATCACGAACATAGAACTGGTTTTGGTCGATTATGGGAAGATGGCATGGGTGAACTTTATCCGGTGTGATAAATTTACAAAAGTAGCTTTTATTTTGAAGATGCTTAATATAAAGGCGATTTGCAACATAAGTAACAAGGCATTCGATATGATTATTAAGTTGATAAAGGAGGCCCTTCCGATGGAGAGACTTTGCCATGCTCCTACCAAGCACAAAGCGATATTGCCGGGACTTGAGTTTTGGTTATGAGTCTATACATGCATGCGGAATGATTGTGTGCTTTTTGGAAGGAACATGCGATAAAGTACAATGCCCAACATGCAACACTTCAAGATGGAGTTGTGTTAGGGTAGCGGCAAGAAAATTCCTCAAAAGGTCTTGCGGTATTTCCCAATAAAACCGAGGTTGCAACGATTGTTCATGTCGAAAGATATGGCCAAAAATATGAGGTGGCACAAAGATGAGCGAAAGATGCGGCAACACTCTAGGACACCCGCCGATGGTCTTGCATGGAAAGAGTTTGATAAAGAACATGAATGGTTTGCTCGTGATTCCATAACGTGCGACTTGGTTTGGCAAGTGATGGTTTCAACCCATTTGGTAATATGAGTACCACATATAGCATATGGCCAGTAGTATTAATGCCGTACAATTTACCTCCATGGATGTGTATGAAGGATCCAAATATGATATTGTCCTTAATTATCCCTGGTCGACCGCCTGGAAACGACATTGATGTGTATTTGCGGCCTTTGGTTGATGATTTGCATGAATTATGGAATGAAGGTGTAACCACTTACGATTCTTTGACTAAAGAGACATTTCAGTTGCATGCAGCGTTACTATGGACCATAAGCGATTTTCCGCGTATGGAAACTTGTCCGGTTATTCTCGAAGGAAAAGGCATGTCGGTATGTAACAAGGATACAATGTCTTATAGGTTGAAGTATGGGTCTAAAGAGTGTTACATGTGTCATCGTAGGTGGCTTCCTCAAGACCATGTGTGGCGACAAGAAAGAGAATTGTTCGATGGTACAGAGGAGCATAGATTGGAACCTGAAGAAATGTCCAGAGATCAACTGTTGCAACAACTAATACATGTTGAACATGTGCAGTTTGGGAAACATATTGGGAACAAAGAAAGCATCGCACAAGTGGTGGTGATATAAATGTGTCGAATTGGAGGAAAAAGTATTTTCTTTAAGTTGCCTTATTGGTCAACATTGAAATTACGACACAATTTAGATGTCATGCACATTGAGAAGAACATATGTGATAGTATCTTGGGTACATTGATGAATATTCCTGGAAGACAAAGGACACAGCCAACGACGAAGAGATTTACGTGAGATGGGTATACGAAGAATTGCACTTGCGGACAAATGGTGCAACCACCAAGATGCCGTGCGGCGACACTTTGACAAGAGATGAGAAGAACCAGTTATTGAGTGGCTGAAATGTGTAAAATTTCACGATGGGTATCGTCTAACATTGGTCGATTGTGAACAAGCTTCTGGCAGGATATCGGAATGAAAAGCCATGATTGTCATGTTTTCTTACAGGCTTACTTCTGTTGCGATCCGTGGAAAATTAATGAAATAGAAAAACATTGATTGAGATGAGTAATTTTACGCATTTGTGCACGGACATTAAAAGTAGATATCTTGAAGCAAATGAAGGTCGACATTGTTGTGATTCTATGCAAGATGGAACAAATATTTCCACCAGCATTTTTGATGTTATGGTCCATCTAGCGGTTCACTTACCTCGAGAGGTGAGCTTGGGGACCGGTACAAAACCGTTGGATGTATCCAATGGAAAGGACACTTAGTAAACATAAGAGGAAGGTGCGAAACAAAGCGCGACCGAGGCTTCAATTGCGAGGCTTATTTAGTTGATGAGTGTTTGACGTTTTGCTCCATGTATCTTCGTGGGATTGAGACAAGATGGAGCCGTGGCGAGCGAAATCTGGGCTGTATGGAAGAACGGAACAAGGCCTCGATGTGTTCTTTCAATGAGTTCGACCATTGGGTGAGGCAAAATATATGACACTTGATGAGAACATTTTTGCGAGGGCTCGATGGTATGTACTTAGCAATTGTAAGGAAACGACTTCATACTTGCGTAAGTGTATAATTGTGGGTTCCTTATCCGATTCTCTTTTGTTTAATCATGACACTAGATGATTACTAACGACATACACTTTTCCGCGATGAACACTATCGGATGATCGAGCGGGAAGGTGGCCATGACATTGAGAAGAAGCATGAGGCCACATTTGGGCTAGGTTTCGAGATAATATATACATGGTGGGCGTAATGGAAAATGTCCCGAACAATTATATCATCTTTCACTTGGGCACGATCGTCAAGTTAGATCGTATAGAGGTTGCATTGTGAATGGGGTTAGGTTCCACACAAAGAATGTGCAGAAACTCGTACTACCAGAGTAGTGGTATTGTTTGAAAGGTGGGTACAACACGTCAGACGATGAGTACTATGGTGAGTTGAAGAGCATTTTTGAGTTATGTTACCCTGGCCGAAATCGGGTGTATCTGTTTGAGTGCGATTGGTGGGACACTGGGAGTAATACGCGGGGAATAAGAAAGGAACAAGGTTTTACAATTGTGAATACCTCTCGTAAATGGTATGAGTCCGACCCGTTCATATTAGCATGCCAAGCTGGCAAGTGTTTTACTTGAGTGATCCTAAATTGGGTGGCGGTTGGAAAGTAGCTGACAGGACCAATAGAAACACATACTATAATCCAACAGTGGTAGGGAAGATAATGAGAATGGTGACCAAGGAACCAACAATGAGGTATACCAGGAAAATGAATGTGTTGGGGGTAATATTGCAATTGTTGAAAACTCTACTATGTTACGTAGAGATGATTCGACAATACCTATTGAGAATTATTTGTGCAACTTGATGCAAGCATGTTCATTGCGATAACCCTTGATTGAGGAGCACAATACTAACTCGATAGTGAAGAAGAGTTAAGTAGCAACTATGACACAGTCTGAGCACCAGAGAACTCGAACACGTGTCATCCTCAAGCAACAATGATACAGACTATGATACGAATGATCAAGTTGGAATTGGATTAACAAATTGTATGATGTGTTGCTACTCATATTTTATTTTTAGTTTTTCTTTTTCTACATATTGACCACTTATGTGCAATTAACTAAATTAAGTATATGAACAATTTTTTTTGTCCAAACCATATAGCATGCAACATTATGGTTATATGGTGATCCACATTTATTTTGTGTTGTTTGCGATCTATCGAACAACTACAAATGGTGATAGGGCAAAGCCAAGGGCGTGGCCGAGTCCGGTCGTGGTCAACTCAGAGGTCAAGGCCGGGGCCGTGTCATGTTGAGGATCGTGATAGGCCGACTCGTTGATGTTGATGATGATATGGACATGCCATCACCGGTGACCCTCGATTCGGCGGAGGGCCATAGCCATTCTTCCCATGAGCGGTCTGATGACATACCCTCATCGGGAGTTGCACCCACTGCAAGCTGTAAGTGAATATAAAATCTTTTTCCTATTAGTTTGTTGCATACACATGCGAACTTTTTCCGAATCAACTAACTACGTTTTCATATTTTGATTAATAGCTAGCACGTCGTTAGACGGCCAAAGTCGAACAAGAATTCCAAGGTTAATGATATGATAGATAAAGATGGTCCGCTCAATTTGAAATTCAGGGATGAGTATGTCGTACTTGTGGGCGACAATTCCGGGGCGTGGTCGAGGATAATTTCTAAGATTGTCCTCGATCATTGCGACCTCCATTATCAGAGTTGGACCATGGTCCCAGATGAAATGGTGAAAAGATTGGAAGAACAGTGAAGGTATAAATCTCATTGTCTATGTGTATTATGTCACTTGCTACAAATAATGTGACAAACTTTTGACCATTGTTTTCGTAATTACTATGTCTCGGGTAAGTTTGTTTTGGATCCGACTCTGAAGCACAAGGATGCCTTAAAGCATCAACTAGGTAAGGCCTATAATAGGAAACGCTCCGCATTGCACCTCAAGAACTACCAAATTTATTTCAAAAATGTGGATAGCGATGATTTAGTAGCGATGGCCAATGCTCAAAGTGAGAGGCCAATGTTCCAACGGTATTTCTCGGAACAATGGCCGCTATATGTGATTCATTCAAGTTGATATATGGAAGGTAAACACATCTTATTCAAATAGATAGTCAATTATTATTTCTAAGATTTGTATTCAGCTATAAAAATGAAATTAATATGTTTTTGATTGAATTTTTGTAGAAAAATCTGAGCGAAATAAGAAAAACAGCAAAGATGAAACAAATCATACCAGACGACGTTCACAATATCATTCACAAGAAGGTAAGAATATATAGTGTTAGGCTTTTATAGTAATGTTCTTTAGTGTAACAGTTAATTATGTGTATTATGTGCAGGCAAAGAAAACTAATGCCGCACCCAATCCCTTAGAAATATACAAGGACACGCACATTAACAAGGATGGGAAATTTGTGAGTGAGTACGCTGAGAGTAAATATGTGAGAGAATGAAATGGTTACTCATGATGAATATGTCTAATGAACTTGCATGATTTATTTAGTGGAGGTTTATATGGTTTGTGCAGAATGAAATGGAATCAATTGCAGCAAACTCCGACAACACTAATGCCAGCCAAGAAGACATTGTCTTAAAGGTGCTAGGTGGACACCACTCTGGACATGTCAGAGGAAAAGGTTGTGGTGCCATACCTACCCAATCAAATTCCTCATCAGCATGCAACCAACAAAACCATGATGAATGCTTGGCTAAACAGCTAGAAACCGAAGAGAAACTAGCTACTATGGAGGCCGAAATTAAGGAGTCAAAAGCATCACAAGCTGCAATGGAGGCCGAAATTAAAGAGTCAAAAGCATCACAAGCTGCTATGGAGGCAGCATTTCAGGCCCAAATTAAGGAGTCAAAAGCATCTCAAGCTGCTATGCAAGCACAAATGGAAATGCTGCTAAAACATATAGGAGGGTAAAAGAATCTTACCTATCACTTTTTTATTTTTTTATTTCACACACATATCAAGTAATTGTTAGAAAGATCATTGATTATGATATGAATTCTATTATTCCTAGGATTGGAGGGAGCTCTTATGGACCACAAGCAAGCGGAAGCAACATTTGAAAGAGTTTTTGTTGTATTTTGTTTAAGACTTTGTTTTAATATTATTAAGATTTGTATTATAGGGTAAGAACTTTAAATAGTTTGAATGTTTAAGAACTTGGAGGGTGCTTTAGCTGTACTTTGTTGAAGAAGTTTTAAAATTACAAACATTATAACAAATTTGGTTTGTGTTAGAAGGTAAGAACTTCAAACAGTTTTTTTGTTTAAGAACTTTGAGTTAGTGAACCTCTCTTGACATGTTTATCAAGTTGAGTAAACAATGCAAGAGAGTAATATTATATAACAATATTTCATTTTTAAGTGTATACAGGATGACATGAGTGGAAGATGTGCAGGAGTTGTGGCGCTAAAGGACTCAAATAACAATGGGTAAGATATTTCAATCCCATTGTCATTCACTTGTTGGTGGGAAGTTAATTCCATTTAATACAAGTATATAACACTATTTTCTTTTTTTAGTGTATGTAGAATGGCTAGAGAGAAAGATAGGTAAGAAATTGTTGCACTAAAGGACTCAATTGATGGTAAGTTATTTCAAACCTATTGTCACTCACTTGTTGGTGGAAGTGAGTTTTAGTAAACCAAAAATGATACCATTTTTCTTTTTAAGGAATGTGTGAAAATATCACCTGCTAAGCACCCAAAGAAAAAAGGGTTTAAAAAGAATAATATCAGCCTATGAATCTATTGGATCGGTAATATTTGTTCACGTATATGCATGTATCAAACAGCATCTCAATCTCTTTGGTTTGCACAATTATTTAAATGTTTTGTTTCTTAATTTGTGAAGTTTTATTTTGCAATTGGACATGCTCAGAAAACATCCTTGCTTTGACCTTTCCCCACCGTTGCTTTTTGTACGGTGTGGACTCTTATATTCTACCTTGAATATGTATCTGACTATTCCAGGAAAGGACACTCACTAGTCTTTATTCTGTTACAGGCTGTTCAGCTTACCAAGTTTGATTACAGACTAGCAAACAAGTTGGACACAGATTTGCAAAAGTTGAGATGTAGAGTTAATTACCATGCCTTAAGATTTACTGATCCAATACTTGATATGGGTAAAAAATTGGTCCATCGAATGAGGAGGAAAGGCAAGCATTATATTGCATTGCACCTGAGGTAGTCTAATTGTCTTTACTAATGGTTTAATTAGAGAAATGATTTGAAATCAATGTTATCTTGCCTTGTTCTCATATATTTCTTGCACCATTTTATTGAGCCCATTGTGCAAGCGTGGTTTGAAGCTTTGTTCAAACTTTCACGTTAATGGTCACCACCTGATGATGAAGTAGATTGTCATTTGCACAAACACGCACACAGATTCTTCTACATATGTTTGCACACAGATATATGCATATTGTAACACACAAACGTGCTCAAATATGCAAAATATTGACAAATATGTACTTCAAGGCTTACTCATCAATTTCCTTTAAAATGGGATTATAAAAACACCATAAAATGAGTGTATGATTTGAATTGTGATGATATGGAGTGATGTGGAATTCTAGAAGCAGGCTATCACCCAGTTTCTGGATTGATTGTAATGGCCTTGTCTGCTTTTTGTGGAGAGCAAATGCCATTGCATAATTTGCATTATAATGGGCAAGCAATGTGTTTTACATTGTGAGAGTTTTTTATGCAACCAGATCTTTCTTGTTACAGGTTTGAACCTGATATGCTTGCATTCTTGGGATGCTATTATGGTGGTGGAGAAAAGGAAAGGAAAGACCTGGCTACAATTCGAAGGAGGTGGAAAACTTTACATGTAAGGGTCAATTATTCTACTCTAGAATTTCTCCAATCTAAACCCAATCCTCCATGTCTTAGAGACACAAAATGAAAAACCTGAAAATCAATATATACGTGGGGATTAGTTGACCTGTAACATGAAATATGAACTTTAGACGGTGGTTATGCATGTGAAAAGGGAATCATAGATATTTGATTGAGGCCTTATTTTGATTATAACCTTATTGTCGGAACGTCCCCAACATGTCATTATTTTGTGTTGTTGTTTCCCTCTTTTCACTTTTTGTTTCATGATAAGAAGTGAATCCTTGAATCCACTTGTCCTTCCATATGCAATGCTTGCACCAACTTGTTTTAATGGTTTACCTATTATTCCTTTGCTTGATGAGATGAAGTCATTTATTTTTTTTTTGAACATAGTTTGTGCTCATAGGTGAGGACTCAAACCCTTCAATATATGTAAGGTTTGTTGCTCTTAGGGTCCACAATTCAAAGGCAAGCCTTAGATTGGGTGGTTTAGTTTGATTGACTTGACATGAGTTTATTTTTGATTGTCGGATGTCCCCAACATGTCATTATTTTGTGTTATTGTTTCCCTCTTTCACTTTTTGTTTCATGATAAAAGTGAATCCTTGAATTCACTTGTCCTTTCATATATATGCAATGCTTGCACCAATTAACTTTAGTTATCTCGGCGATTT